>CATIWM010202108.1:0-27784 GCA_949671775.1 Mallotus repandus | reverse complement strand
AGATGAAGACAATAAAAAAAATGTTGAGCAAACAAAACTTTGAAAAAAAAAATGAAGACAGTAGAAAAAATGTTGTATAAAAAATATTAACAAAAAAAAGAAGACAATACCTTAAAAATAGAAAAAATATTTAAAAAAATGTTGAAAAAAAAAAGATAAAGATAGTAAAAAAATGTTGATAAAAAAAACATTGAGAAAAAAAAGAATACAATATCCTAAAAATAAGAGAGGAAAGGAAAGTGGTCATATTTGAAAGAAAAAAGTTAGGAAAGTTAGTTTTAAAAAAGGAAAAGTTAGTTTTGAAAATATTTTTGGTGAATATGGCTTTTGATAATATTTTTTTATTTTTATCTATTTATGAAAATATTTCTTTTATTTATTAATCTAAATAAGTAAATTTTCATTTATTAACCATTAAAACTAAAATTTTATTTGATTTATAGAATTTAATTGTAAGAGTCTTTTAAAATAAGATTCAATATGATCTAGTTGTACAAGAAAAAGTTTTTATTAGGATAAAAAAAAAATTTTAAGTTCAATATTAGCTTCAGTGTATAATTGAAGGTTCAATTTGACCTATTAAGGGGTAAAACACACAAAGGATTAAAATTGTAAATTTTTAAAAGTTTGTGGTTATGCTGGAAAAAAAAAGGTTGGGATGGATTTGAAAGGCTTTTTTCTAATTACTCCTAATTATGAATTGAAAATATTTTTACTAAAACTAAAACAGATGAAATTATAAAAAATTATAAAAGCTTAAATTTTTTTTATACAGTTACATTTTTATGAATTTTGCAATAATAAAAGGTAATTTGACATGTCATGTAATATTTTTTATTCAATTTATTAAAATTTTTATTTGTGTTAAATTATCAATGATTGATTAAATGAAATATTTTATAAAAATTAAGAAGTTAAAATAAATTTATAAAAAATTGTAAATATTTATTATTTTTTATACCAATAGACATATATATAAAGATGATGATTGACTTAAATACAAAATAAGAAAAAAAAATCCGTTATAGATTTTGTGATAATTTGATTGAAAGTGACCTTTCTAAAGTGGAAAACACCTATACATTTTTTAAAATAAGAGCTCATTTGCAAATTATTTAAATGCATCCCAATAAATAATTTACTTTATAATTTTTTATGTATAAAAAATTGTGCTTTAGACTCCGTTTGTTTGCGGAAAATATTTTTTCTTATTTTCTAGTGTTTGGATTACTAAAAAAAATAAGTTAAAAAAAATAAATTGTTAGTTAAAGAAAAATAAGGAAAAATAAGGAAAAATGATTTCCAATTCTAAGGATGAAAAATTATTTTTCAATATTTTTTTCAATGCATTCTCTTTTCATTTATTTTTCAATGTGTTTTATCCTCATTTATTGATTTTTAGTGTTGCAACCAAACAGAGCCTTAAAGATATTTTAAAATCCTAAATTTGAATCAATGTTTATTGATTTAAATGGTAAAAAATTTATATTCTTTTAAGTAAGATATTCAGTTCAAGTCTTGTACATGAAAAAAAACAGATGTTGAATGAACTTTATTTCCTTGTAAATCTACCCGACTGAAACTTCAAATTAATCAAAACTTCTATAGCTATCAGACGATAAAGTTATTAGAAAAAAAAAAAACTAACCCCAAAAATAAACGTGACAACAACTTTTCAAATGTTTATGTGGGTGACAACAACCATTCACTTGAAAAAAAAAATAAATCTATATGTTCCTGCCTATAGCTGGGCATGTATATTGTCTAATTTATTTCAGATTATACATATACAGTATATATTAAATATGTTCATATGACTGCAAGTAAAACTCATACGGATCAGGACATTAGAAGGGCAATAATCATTCACTTTATGTTATAAATCAACTTTACATTAAAAATCAATATGTTAAATAATTAATTAATGATAAAGCCAACAACTACAAATAATGTTATGTAGTCACTCTCCCAGGCCAAGTCTGTATAAGGACACGCCAATTCATGAATTCATGTCACTCAGCAATCTCTTGCATATAAATAGTAAATATATCTATAAGAAAAAAAAAAATCATGGGTGATGGTATCAAAGGTCAGCTGGAGATTGAGTTAGAACTCAAGTCTAGCCCTGAACAATTCTTCAATTTCTGGAAAGCACAAATCCACCAAGCTCCTAATCATTCTCCTAATATACAAGCAGTACAAGTTCATGAAGGTGATTGGGAGACTTCAGGCTCTATCAAAATATGGAACTACACCCTAGGTACATGCCATTTCTTTTTTTTTTTTTGCCAACGGGGAGGAAAGGAAAGGGTAAGTCTTGAAACTGAGACCCCTGGTATGCAACAAAGGTGCCCAAGTCTCATCGGCATGCGAATTCTGTTTTGATTTCTTTGGAAAATTATTTGTTAAAAAGTGTGCATATACACTTCAAACTTGAACTCCATTAATTCTTGAAAAGAATAACAGCACTGTTAGTCTTATAAAATATATCATTTTTATTTTCAATTAAATTCTATAAATTTTTTTTTTACAATCAAGTTCTATAAGTTTTAAAAAGATTTTTGTTAGTCCTATCCATTAGTTAAAACAATTTTTCGTTAGTCAACCCTTAAAATTAATTTTTTTTTATATTTCAGTCCTAAAACTATAAGAAAATATCATTTTTGATATTTTACATAAATAATTATGTTATGTGTTAGTCACATGCATACAATGTATGCTTGGCATCCTTAACAGGTGTCATACCCTTCATGTCAAGAATCACACTGAGGAGATGCTCAATATAGGCAACTGTCTCCGGACTCATCCGATGCATGCTCATATCAAAGGAAACAGGGTTCCCAACACATGCAATCCTGGTGATAGCAGTGAAAGAAATCAGGTCCAGAGTCAACTCTCCTAATAGGAGATGGAAGGTGTGAGTCGTGTCCAAGCACCTCTCTATTAGAGCGTGAAGAGGTTGATAGTCCGTCTTCCCTTGCTTCTCAGGTAGAGAAAAAAATAAAATCCTTGAATCCAATGTCCTAGATCCTGTCACGCTGGTCGTCCATGAGCTTATTGTAGAAGACTCGAGCTCCATGAAAGTTTCTGGCACCCTTAAATGTGTGCGTCATGCTGCAAAGAGAAAACAAGAAGTAGAATTAATATTATATGGTTTGGATGATGTTTAGGTGATCGGATGTGAATAAAAATAAAAATATAGGAAAATAATGCATTTTGCTGAGCAAGAGGAGATGCCCCTTGGCCTAAAAGGTGACGCCTCTTTACCAAGAGACGACATCTCCTTGCCAAGGGACAATGCGACCTTTGTAACAAGGATGCAATCACCTCTTGGTCAAAAGATGATCGCCTCATTCAAGAGGCGATCGCCTTCTCGAGGAGGTGACGTGTCGTCAGCACGAAGAACAGTACCCTATTCGTAATTTTTCACCAAATCTTACTATTTTTTTATTAATCTGATCCTATTTCTAATCCTATTTGATGAATAAACATGAATGCACTCTAACCTAATATGATTTATAGGAAAAAATGAGGAGTTTTGAATACTAACCTCTCCTGAAGCCAGAGAACAAATGTGATTCTTCAAATTCACCAAAATAGGGATTGTGTCACCTTCGTGAACCTATGAATACGCGGAGGAGTGAGGAGAGGAGAAACAAGGTCCCCAGAAGGTAGAGGCGGTGTTCTCTCTTTAGCCATGCAGAAGAAGAAAAAGAAAAGAGAAAGGAAGAAGGAAAAGAAAAGAGGAATTTTTTTTTTTTTTTATATATATATATAGTAAAAGGGAGTGGGCCTTTGAGAATAAGCCTTAGAAAGTAATGGAAAAGAAAAGAAGAGAAAGCTCAAGAAGCCTATAAATGGCCCATCAGGTGGGTAGGGATCCTCAGCTGAACCCAAAAAAAAAGTGAAAATTGCTTACTATGTCTCTCGGGTGTATCTTGAAATTAGTTTTGAACAATTAAAGGTATTCTGATCAAAGCATCAGTAAAGAAATGTCTGGTCAGGTTTGAATCTTCGAAGTTCATTCTCGGTAAGAAGTGTCTAGTCGGGTTTGGGTCCTGAAGTGCGCGTTGTAAAGAAGTATCTAGTCGGGTTTGAATCCCCGAAGTGCTCATTGTAAAGGAGTGTATGGTCGGGTTTGAATCCCTAAAGTGCATTATCGGTAAGAGTCTAGTCGGGTTTGGATCCCCGAAGTGCGCATTGTAAAGAAGCATCTGGTCGAGTATGAATCCCTGAAGTGCGCGTTGTAAAGGAGTGTCTGGTCCCGAAGTGCATTCTCTGTAAAAAGTGTCTGGTCGGATTTGAATCCCCGAAGTGCACGTTATAAAGAAGCGTCTGATCGAGTTTAAATTCTCAAAGTACGCATTGTAAAGGAATGTCTAGTAGAGTTTGAATCCCTAAAGTGCATTCTTGGTAAGAAGTGTTTGGTTGAGTTTAGATCCCCAAAGTGCGTGTTGTAAAGAAGTGTCTGATCAGGTTTGAATCCCCGAAGTGCGCGTTATAAAGGAGTGTCTGGTCCGGTTTGAATTCTCGAAGTGCATTCTCCGTAAGAAGCTTCTGGTCGGGTTTGGATCCCCGAAGTGCGCATTGTAAAAAAGCATCTGGTTGGGTTTGAATCCCCAAAGTATGCATTGTAAAGGACTGTCTGATCGAATTTGAATTTTCAAAGTGCATTCTCAATAAGAAGTGTTTAGTTGGGTTTGAATCCTCAAAGTGCACATTGTAAAGAAGCTTTGGTTCGGTATAAATCCCCAAAGTGCGCGTTATAAAAGAATATCTGGTTGAATTTGAATCCCTAAAGTGCATTCTCGGTAAGAAGTGTCTGGCCGAGTTTAAATCCCCGAAGTACATTTTCGGTAAGAAGTGTCTAGTCGGATTTGAATCCCCAAAGTGTGCATTGTAAAGAAGCGTCTAGTCGGGTTTGAATCCCTGAAGTGCATTCTCGGTAAGAAGCATCTGGTTGAGTTTGAATCCCCAAAGTGCACATTGTAAAGAAGTGTTTGGTTAGGTTTGAATCCCCAAAGTGCATCTTCCATCTTTTTCTATTGAGTGAAGATCGAGCCATGCTCAAAATTTGTGCCAAATTATAATGAGTAACTGATCGGGCCAAAAAAACCTGATGAACACAGTTACGTTTCATATATTTTTCTTCTGAGTGAAGATCAGGCCATGCTCGAAATTTGTGCCAAATTATAATGAGTGACAAATCGGGCTAGAAAAATCTGAGGATCGCGGTCACATTTTAAGATAAAGTTTGACTATTCGAGTTTAAATTCTCGAAGCTAACGGCCCAAGTGAAGCTTGCAGGTCAAGTACGTCGTCCTCACTATTTGTTCTGCATATTGCTTTTTCAAAAAAAATTGATTTCATAAATCCATTTTTTGAAAAACTAAGGGGGTAAACTGTGGACACCCTCGGTTTGAGGCCCACAATGAAAGCCCATTGATGAGATCGAACAAGCTTTGGATGTAAAGGAACCCGAAACTTTCTCTGTAAATGAACTCGAGAAACTCAAGAGTGTCACATAAAGCCCAAAACCTAGATTTAAGATCCAAAAGTAAAGTTGATCTTCAAGCCCAAGCCCGCGGACCCAAGCCCTGGCCAGGCCTGGTGAAGGGGCAACTACCTCCTTCCAGGAGGCGACGCCTCTTCAACTTGGGCCCAAGGAGGCGACGCCTCCTCAATAGCTGACTTAACTCTGCATTAAATATAAATTTGACCTTATGGACCCACAAATCTTTGGTTTGCAAATTTGTGCGAGAAAGGAGGACTTTCAAGGCAAAAATGGGGTGGAAAGGATAAGGGGGAGTGGTGTGAAATCATGACTTCTTGTCATAGTGGCATTTTTCTTAAAAGTTGAGAAGGTGATTAAGTATAAATAGAGGTCTTGAAGTTCTTGAGAAAAGGAGAGCAAAATTTTTTTTAGAGAAAATGGGATAATAAGGATAGAGAATAAGGAAAAAAAAAGGAAGAGAAAAACAAGAGAGCATAACACATTTTGAGAAAGGGAATGGGTGAAGAAAGAGGTAGAAAATAAGTTTTTAGCAAATGAGAGTTCATTTTCTTGAAGAAGAAGAAGTTCTTTTTGCATCTGAAGGACTAAAACCAATCAATCAAGTTCTGAGGGCTCAAGTTATGAGCATCAAATGTGGTTTATTCAGTAAGAATTGTTGTTTTCAAGTTTCGAATTCTTGTTTTTCAAGTTAAAAGCTTTGGTTCTTGCTTTTAGCTAGTTATTTTCAAGTTTTAATTCATTGTGTGTTACAATAAGGCATAATTATGTGAAATATTAATGTTTTAGTGGTAGGTTTACATTTATATCACATGAAATTGGTTTGCTTAGAATTTAAGTAACTTGAAATCGAGGATTCTTGGTCAAAAGGTGACACCTCTTAACCAAGGGGCGACGCCTCTTAGTCAATAGGTGATCGCCTCCTACCTAGAATCGTGTACGCTTTTAGTTGTTTTCTAGTATATTTTTAGTTGCCCTTCTTGAAGAGACGATCACCCCCTTAGCAGGAGTCCAGGAGGCGGTCACCTCCTCACTAGAATCCAGTAGGATTCTACTTTTTTTTTTTTAGTATCCTTTTGGTATATTTTCAGTTTGCTTTCAACTCCAACATGCCTATACCATTTAATGTTTTCAAATTTCCTATATGATTGCCATGATGTCGTGTTTAAGTAAATGTTTAATTTACGTCGAAATAAATATTTATGCCTTTTGTTGCATGTACAATTACATTTTTTTTATAAAATGAATTGTTTATGTTGAAAGTGTTAACCTTTATTTTGTTGTAGGTTTTCTTTTAGTAATTGTTAATCACTAAATAATTAGTAGATTAATTAGTTCTTGAGAGGTTTTATCTCAATTAGACATCTTTGTATTTATTCAAAGCATTAATCTCTAATTCTTTTCCCATTTGTTTTGAACGTATGATTGTAAATTCATTAATATTTGCCTTGAATGTTAATAAGCATGTAAACGGGACTAATGTGCAAATTTGAATATAAACATAAAATTATAAATGATTGCAATCAACCAATAATAAAGGAATAATCAAATAATCAAAAGTAATAAAATACAAAACATGCACGAAGGCCAACCGTAAGGTTGGATGGACATTTAAAAGTCTATACCTAGTTTCCGAACCCAATCTCTGCTTATGGGTATCTCCGTGTAATCTAATTGCTGTAAAGTGTATCCCAGTTTTCATTCAGATGACGACTCTATCTCCAATATGAACCCCAAGCTTATCTTATATTTTTTAGTAGGCCCTGAACTTACACAATACTATAGTCACCAAATACTTGGGCGTGCAACTAGTCTACTACTATACTTATTGATCCAACGACTTCAATCATTATCTCCCTTCTCTGCTATTGCCATTTCAATATTGTCTAATGTCACTCTTCTTCATTAATGAATAATGAATAATACCATTTTTTTTTTGTAAAATTAAAAAAAAGTAAAATAGACGAAATACACTTTTTTTTTTAAAGAAAGAATATAAATTGACATATCTTGCTTAAAAATTCACTGAAATTTAATTTATTACTTTTTACATATAAAAAGATAAATAAAAAATTAAAATTTAGTCATGCTTCACAAATTAATTAGACTTTTGTAACATAAATTAAATTAATACTACAATTTATATTTTTTTAATATTAACGCTGTATTGATGTTTATCTAATTTATTGTGGCTGTAAAATTTTTAATGTGGCATTTAGGTGTGGCGTTCACTCTGTTTCTTTATCTAACTATAAATAATATTAAGCCATACAAAAGAAAAAAATTGTGTTGAAAAATCAATATTTTTTTGCAAATATTTAGCTTAAATGGAGTAATTTTTTTGGTACAATATAGATAAGTAGTATATTTTTATATTTTCTTTGGTTCAAATTCATTTTATAATTCTCTTTCATTTATTGATAAATTTTGAATAAATTTTATTTTTAATTTAAAAAAATGGTGAAAAGTATAAAAATAAGATAAAAAAGACATGTCAATGTAATGTAATTTCAAATACACATTTTATCTAAATTAAATTTAAGTTTATAAAAAAAATCCATAAAAAATTTTAGAAATTAATTTACACCAATCATAATAACCTTACCTCAAATGATCTATTAAGGCACAGGGACATGACATAAATGGCGGCGGAATTCAAGAGTGGGATTTTAACACTAAAATTTAAAACGGAATTGGGCAATAGCGAAAGATGGAGTGGCAAACAAATAAAAAAATTGAGAAAAAGGGCAGTGACAAGGTGTCATAAAAGCGACACCAGAGAAGGAGATTCGGATCAGAAAGCGGCATCTCTTTGCTTATTTTTTTCGTCTACTTACTCACTATAAACTCAAAACAAATTAAAAATGGAATCGTAACGTAGTAATCAACAGATCATTTATCTCCAAATATATTATAAAATACATGATTTTATTTATCTTTTTTTAATTAATAAAAATTTATATAATTTAAATTTAATAAACTATATGATAGAAATAATTTTTTTAAATAAAAAATAAAAATTAAATTCTATAATTTAGCATGTTATTGAAAAAACTATTGACTACTCATTCAGTGACCTTATTTCATTTTTAATTTAAAAGAGAGAGCTAAAACTTAAATAATATAATTTTTCTATTAAAAATTAAAAATGAATTGCCTAATTTATTCTATCTGTAATAATAATAATAGTAATAATAATAATAGCAATTAATAATTAATAATTAACAATAATCCAACGGTCTTTCCCTCTCCTCTCTCTACTTGGCAAATCCTATTCCTTTCGCATTCAGAAAAAAAGATCCAAAAGAAAAGAGAGTTTAAATTAAAAAAAAAAAAGAAAAAATAAAATAAATAAATCCGAAAATAATGAAAAAAGAGTCTGTCCTCTTCTTCGAATTATAAAATTACGCGGTCTCTTCTCTTTCTTCTTCTTCTTTTTTTCTCTTCTCTGGTCTGGTTTGATTGTTTCATGGCTCTCTGAAAGGGAAGCAGTAACTGTAATACAGAATTGGAGCCGAGAGGGAGAGAGAGAGAGAAGATAACTGAAACCAAAGAGAACAAGAAACAGAAGAGAATTAATTCAGAGGGAGAGAGAGGGGAAACAATGGCGGTGGCAGCATTTGAATCTTTTGATTGGTTTCTCTTCTCTCTCAGCAAAACCTTTTGCAGCCCTTTTGCCATTTTTGTTCAGATCCAGGTACCCTTTCTTCTTTCTTTTTCTCTTTTTTCAGATCCACCTCTGTTTTCCTTCTTCAATCACGCATTCAAATGCATTAATGCCATTGTTGATTTTGTCATTCTGGGTTCTAAATCATCACTTTTAATTTCTCCTTTTTGTTTTTGCCCGCTGCTGTTGCACATTTGTAAAAGCTAAAAGCTTTTTCGCTTTGTGCCTTTTTGATCTTTGCTGGTTTTGTTTATATAATGAATGGAATGTTTCTACATGGATGCTTGGTGTCTTTTTATAATTTGTTTTTATCAATAAAGATTGCATTTTGCCACAAATTTTGGATGATTCTCATCTTTTTGTTTCAAAAATCCATTTTTCTGGTTTTTAGCAAACATTGCTTGTACGCTGCTTCTAGATTCCTGAAATATGGTTTTCAACATGCCCATTCGTTGAGTTTTTAGCTAAATAAACGACAAGGGTTAAATTCCCTCCATCTTTGATTTCTCCCAAAATGCCCATGTATTGTTTTGTTTCAACCTCCACTCCCTGCCTTACGAGTACATAGCATTGCTGTAACTCTTAATTTCATGTTGAAGGGATGCGTGATCTGTTTAGTTCTTGCCACTGGTTGGGCTTTTGCTGCTTTTGTCAGGTATGAAACTCAGTGCGCCTAATTTTGAAATTAAATATGCATTTATCTTCAATCTCTGATTGTCATTTTAGTTTAACTTGGTCTTGCTTTTTAATATATTAGCACCATTTTCTCCTCTACAGGAATAGAGAGATCAAGCGGATGAAGAGCAGTATGAGAGCTGGCAATAGCTTTGCATTTCTTTATCATGATGTTAATGAACTGGAGCACTCCAAACAGGTCAATCTGCCTCGAGTCTCTGTTGTTATGCCTTTAAAGGGGTTTGGAGAACACAATCTACATAACTGGAGAAGTCAGGTAAGCTGTTTAATCTATTCTGAGGTGCCCAAAAAATTTGTTATTTTCATATTTGGGAAAAATTCTTGGGCATCTGTAATATGCTTCTAATCTATGGCATTTGTTTGTTAGGATTAAAGTTTTTTTCTTTCAAGGGTTAACCATTCGATGGCTTTCTTCTATTTCCAACTCTATTATATTATTCTCTGCCCTAATCCTTTTATTTGGAAGAACTGAATTTGTTTCTAAGCATGTCTAACGGTGACTTTTGAGTATTTCATTCTTGCAGATCACATCTCTCTATGGTGGTCCTTTGGAATTCCTTTTTGTAGTGGAAAACATAGAAGACCCTGCTTACCAAGCTGTATCTCGTTTATTATCAGAATTTAAGGTTCAATTTATATTTTCAATTTAATTTATTTTTAGAATTGTTGATTTTCTCTGATCGGTTTAGAAATCATGTCGATTTAATATCATTCACATTAGATTATGATCTATAGGATGCTTTATTTTTCCATCTTGGGAATTTCGTTTTTGCGATGGCACATCGTTAATTGTATTTGTATTTGTCAAAAAGATGTTGATTTTCTATCTCTTTCTCTCTGTCTCTGTGTGCGTGCATGTTCTTGTGTTTATATATGCATGTGCTTGTTCTAACATTCAGATTAAAGGTAAAAAACAATTTTATGTTAATTTTCAGGTGAAAGAATGCAGGAATTTCAGAATTGAGCATCATGAATGTTGAAATGCAGTCACTAGATCTGTTATATATTCATAATTTATTTTTATGAGTTAGTTTTTTATATGATTTTTTTGGTTATTAATTTCTTCAAATTTATGCAGGATGATGTTGAGACTAAAGTTATTGTAGCTGGTTTGTCAACAACTTGTAGTCAGAAAATTCACAATCAGTTGGTATGTAAAATGTTTACAGCTTGTTAAATGCTCTTTTCCAATGCCTTTTTTTTCCTATTTATTTTTGGCCACTATTCTAAAGTTATTTTCATTTGTGGGCATGTGTATAGATTTGGAATTTCTTGTTGATAGTGTGCCTTAGATTGGTTGCTGAGGAGTAATGACAATTACATGTTTCCATATGGAGCACATTTAGAAAATCAGGATGACATGCTTGCTCTGCAATAACTTTACAAGATCACTTAAAAACCTTAGCCTGGCTATTCTTGTTGCATATGTTGTCCTTATATTTGTCTTCTCTGAAAACATGTTACATGGTGGTTTTGTCCAGTTTGGTGTGGAGAAAATGCATAAAGACACCAAATATGTATTATTTCTGGATGATGATGTTAGGCTGCACCCTGGATCAATCGGAGCGCTGACTGCTGAAATGCAAAAAAATCCTGAGGTATGGATCCTTGTTATAAATATTATGTGGTGGTTTGAATGATTAAATTATTGCATTTATTTTATGCCTTTTAATATTTTGGTAATGCTCTGCAGATATTTATACAAACTGGATACCCTCTTGATCTACCTTCAGGGAGCTTAGGAAGCTACTGCATCTATGAATATCATATGGTATTGCGTGCTTTACAATTATCCAAGCTTTAGATGATTATGTATATAGTACTTTATTTTATAGATCAAGTAAGATTGGTAAGTGGAACATGTGATTGTTGACTCCTCTAAGATGGTTGGCTACCAGAAGCACTTTTTGGAAAAGAAATTGTATCTTGAGTTGCTATCATGAGACTTCTAACTGAAACAGAAGAATTCTAACAATATGAGAAACTTGTACTCTACAGTCACTTTGATGAGAAAATTGTTTTATGGATGATAAGTTCTATTCATGAGGGTGGTAATCATCTTGCCATTCACAAGGGTGGTTATCATCTTTCTCTTCTCATTGCCATTATATCCTATGTTTCTCTTGAATTTTTCAGGGAAGGATGTTCCCAAGCTATTTGGATGAAAACTTTGTCCAATGGATGAACACTTGCATTCTCTATTGAAAAAAGGATTAGGTCTATTGATGGAAGTCTGGAACTCTATATTTGTTGGCTGAGATTGTTGATGACATTTATTGACATGCTTGCTCTGCATGCTTATTAGCTTTTTTCATTTTTCACCCACTGCTGTATCCTTTAACTTATAAGCATGTTGGATGTTTTCTATGAACAGCCTTGTTCAATGGGATTTGCCACTGGTGGAAAAACATTCTTTCTGTGGGGAGGGTGTATGATGGTATGTTATTGCTGCTATGCTTCTAAATGTTTGCACTAGGTTGAAAAATTATCTAAATGGTTCTGGGCCTTTTCAGATGCATGCCGATGATTTTAGATATGACCACTATGGTGTGGTCTCAGGGCTGCGAGATGGTGGATACTCTGATGATATGACTCTTGCAGCTATAGCTGGTAATGAATCCATATATTTACTGATTTTAGTTTCTTAGAGTCTGTTTGGCATTGCTGTTTTAGCAGCTATAGAGGAAATTATATTTCCTTTGTTGATTAAAAAATATTAGATAAATACAAATAATAATTTTAACATTCTTAATCTGCTTTAGTTTTTAATGCGAATTTGATAGTTCTGGTCATAAAAACTCTTAAATATGTGAATACTTGTTTTAGCTCTTACTCTATCAACTTTTATGGTGGCTCACTTTATCATACCTTTATAGGGGCTCATAAGAGGCTTATTACATCACCTCCAGTTGCGGTTTTTCCTCATCCTCTTGATAGTGATCTTAGTTTCTCAAGGTTTGTAGTATTCAATATTTTCTTTGTTTATTCTTAATTGTCCTGCATTTCATTCCATGTTGATGTTGTTGATTCTTGTGTAGATACTGGAATTACTTGAGGAAGCAAACTTTTGTGTTAGAATCATATACAACGAAGGTTAATTGGATGATGAACAAAGCATTGTTTTCCACCCACTGCTATTTGTCATGGGGGTTTGTGGCACCATATTTTATGGCAATGATTCATGTTGCAGCAGCACTCCGAATCTACATGCAAGGATATGCACGTGCTGAAACAGCTTTTGTTTCTAATGGTAAGGATATTACTTTTTAATTCTGTCAAGTCATAGCGCCTATCTACAGAAGACATGATAATGGGGCTAGTAAATTGGTTCATTATAGTTTTGAAATTGGAAATGTTAATGAATCTTTTTTTGCAGTTTAAGCAGAAGCTGTTGTGCTCAATGATAATGTCCTTTAGGACCCCATGGAGTGTTTTTTGTCCACAAATCCAAACACATTGTCTTCACATTCCATGCATGGATTTTTATTTGTCTAGGAAGTGTTAGTTGTATTAGAAAATAAAATATTCGACCTACAGCTGTCTCTTGATTTTAAGAGGTGACTTATTCTTTTTGCTTAATGCCAAATGATTTGCTTTTTGGCCAGGGTTGTTATTGGTCATCTGCCTAACCGTGTGCACCTTTACGGAACTTCTCTCAATGTGGAACTTGACGAGGATAGAAGTCCAATTATGCAATTTGCTGTCCCCCGAGGCACCCCGACTCTCTCTTGCTACATATAACTGGGTCCTTGTGAGTATGTCTAGTGTGTTTTTGGGGTGCACTTGCAGTCTTTAGCAACTTCATTCTAGGTGTGGTGTTCATACATGACTTTCAGTTTGCCTGAGTGTTTGCAGCATTACAGCTAATAGTCTGCTTTGCAGTTGAACTACTTTGTATTCATATCTAGAATTTCTAGTTAATTACTAAACTTTTACTTCCGGGCTTGAGTTGAAAAATTAGGCATTTTCTATCATGAGTTCATGACTTTGTTCTTAACCAAGTCAATTTTAGCAAGATGAACAAGGAAACAACATTTCTATAGGAAGCTTGTTAAAATTTATTATCAAAATTCATAATAGATGACAAGATGAGCCCGAACATGTGTTAAGAGTCATGATTGATGACTTGCAACTAATGTCGACAAAACTATTTGCAATGGAGCAGGTATTTGTTGCACTGCTGGTGGATAACTTCTTGTACCCCATCTCTGCATTTCGTTCCCACTTCTCTCAATCTATAAATTGGTCCGGCATACGGTATCACTTGAAGAATGGAAAGATAAGCAAGGTATACCACTTGAAGCCTGCTGTGACTATAGCAGTATTGCTTTGTTTTTTTCCCATCTCGAATGAACTTGGATCTTTCGTTTATTATTTTAGTAATTCATTCCCTACGATGCGTATTTGCTAGTTCAATTGTTTTCTTAATAGAATGTCTTATTCTTTTACTTATTTCTATGCAGATTGAAAGAAGCAAGGATAAAGGTCCAATTTACACAGACTTAGGAGGAAAAAATTTATATGGGAAGAAGGGAGCTCCTCCCAGAACCTCTTTCCTTGGCTCTTTGGCAAAAAGTTTGGCACAATGGCGACAACCTAAGAAATTTGATAGCTAGAAATGGTTTTCGATAAACAAAGTCTTTTGATTTTTCCCTCAGTTAAAGATTCATTGGGCAGTTGGGGATTGGGAAACAAAATTCTTGGTGCATTGTTGTTGTCTACTTCTGGAGGGTTTGGCTAGTCCATTATTTATTGATTTTAGAGATAGGAATTTTTGTCTTTTTTTTTTTTTTTTTTTTAATTCAATCTCCATTCTATCAATTTTTATTCTTCAGTTTAGGCCATATTGTCTTGGCTGATTTTTGTAATTTTAAGTGGTTTGTTCTGTAATTTATGTAATTTTATACAGTTTTAAGAAAAATCAAATGTGAGTTGGAAATATTTTGCAAATTTCTACTTGGTGTCATTCTCCCGAGCATCTACCAGAAGCAAAACAAATCATTGTCTACTACTAGCCTGCTACATTAAGTGTTTAATGAGAAGTTAGCTTTCTGCAATTGCTTTTAACAAATCTTCTTTCCAAATGTTTTTATGCGAAGTGTAAGTAAATAATTAAATGTTGGTGAATGGTAAATGACAGGCCCTAAACCCTGGAGAGACAGCAAATGTGAAAATCATTTTTCATGAAAGAACTTTGAGCTCAGAAGCAAAATCAAATGAGGAAGATCTTAAAGAAGTTAACAATAAAACTGCTTGATGCAAAGAAGACCTGACTGCAGAAAACTCAATGATACAGAAAAGTGTCACATAAAGGCAGTAATATCGACAGATTAATAAGATGCTTTTAGTACGCTCCTCTGACAACTTTGCCTTGAATGATTACTTCTCTAGATCTCCAATGTAGAATTCATCAACCATGTCAAAAACTAAGGAAGCATGTTGTGGGCTGCCATATAGAATTGAAAATGGAAGTTAGTGAGGCTATACAATGCAATGAAATGTGGTATAATAAACATGATTACTTGAATATGATATTGGCAATGCAAAGAAAAAATAGAAGAGAAAATGACATGACTAAATTTTGATGAGGAATCTGAACCAAATTGATGAAACCTTTTCAATGACATTTTTATGGAGGGAGCTGAGGAGCAACATTTGATTGATTGTTTAAAAAATTCAGATTTCCAATGGAAAATTATTTCTATTGGCAAATGCATACCCATAAAATCCTTCAGTTGCATCATCTCCAGCATGTGCTAGGATGGCATCACCACCAGGATGAACATCTACATATGAGGAAACATCATACACCTATAGTTTGGAAAACAAGTGAAAATAAGAAGTGTCAATATATTATATTATAATAGATGAGAGTAATCTCTGAGTTTAATATGAAGTAACAAACTAAAAAACAAAGGCATACCTTTCCTTTGATAATAATCCAACAATCAGTTTTCTTATTATGCAGAGCTACTTCAGCTTTACCATAAAGTTTGGATTCCTGAGCATAAGAAATGGTTTACTCAAAACATAAGGAATTGATTAGCACTTGAAGAAACAGAAGTCAATAAAATCTTTACTTTGCAAGTCTTTTCAGTATATTCAGAGTCATGGAAAATATTAAATGCATGATAAGTTATTCACTTAAGATTTTTTTCACTTGGAGAAACATATCATCAACTATTTACAACAGTGAAATTGTGTAGCCCTTTATAACATGAAATCTGGTCGCCAGAATACACTTTTCAGACATCGAGTATCATAATTAACTAGCTTCACGTGTCAAAAAAATTAATGCCCCCTCCAGCTCCATCTCTCCAACCCCCAACAGCCTTTCTCTCTTCAATGATGAAAAGGAAATATATAGCATTCTAGTGAATGAGATTATTTCAACTTTAAAACATGCAAGTACTCTGTACTTATTGCTAGCGCACTAGGTATTGCATCAGAGCTATCACTCAAGAATGCCAGAAATCATGAAATAAACCTAAGCGCTTATCTTTCAACCTAACCCCCTAATAGCACAAGATGTCATCTCAAAAGTGCAAACGCTTCATGAGAGAATGTGGAAGGATATGATTGCTTCCAGAGTTCACTTCCCAGTATCCTACTTGACTATTATCTGGGACTATCAATTTGATTAGATGAAAATGACAACTATGAAAAGCTATGTCTGTGGTCGAAAAAGTAAGTTCGTCAAAGCACGATTAGCACAAAGAAGAAAGAGAGATTTTATAGATGGATCAAACTCTGGTTACACTATGTATAGCCAAAACAGCTTCGTACTTCACTCTAATTTTCATCAGGAAGCCACAGAGATAATGGGACTATTCGTATAGTTTCCTAAGCATAACCAGTGCTTCAATGCAACAGGCTGCGTGTTCCTCAGTAAGTGAATAGTGAACATGAAAACACAATGCAAGTAAATACACAAGAAAATGATCCATAAAATCACACTAAATTTAAGTGACTTCTAAAAATGTTTCAAATTCCAACCAACAACACACTCACCTTCTTATTTCTATCACTTGATTGCACCTTTTCTACTTGAGCTGCATTGATCAACAAAATTTAACCCATCAAACATAGCAAAAGTATTTTCAACCTCTCCATATCTCTCTCTCTCAAGCATTAGATTTCAATTGAAAATTCCAAGAAAAGCAAAAAGAGATTACCAGATTTAAGGTGTCGAGGAATCAAAATGAAACCTCCTAATAACACACCCAAAATTAATGCCACCACAGCAACAACCATATCTCAGATTCAGCTCCTTTTGCTGCATTATATCAATATTTACCAAAGGAAAAAAAAAAATTCACTGAATGGCATATTATACAAAATGTCACTAAAAGTTAGTTGCACAGCCTAAACTAAAAGTCCAAAAATAATCATTTAAAAAGAAATTGAAAGGGAAAGTCCCATTCTAAGTGTAAGAAGAAAGTTCAAATTTTTCTATCACTTTCTCGCAAACCCACTAAACATAAAGAAACTAGATGCAAAAAAAAAAAAGGTACCTTTTTCAGTGAAAGATAAAAGACTGCGCTTGGCAGCTGAGAAAACGCAAGAAAAGGGAAAAGAACTTAATAGAAGATTGGATCCAATATGCAGAAAAAAGGTGAAGTTTTTAAGCAAATGGAGTTTCAGTTGATGGAGAGGTGAGCGAAGTGTTTTACAAATTGTTAATTAATCAATTTTTTTTTTTCACTTGAACTGAGACAACATATTCTTGGGCTAACTTCAGAACAATAATGATGGGTGATTCTTGGCCGCTGGTAAAGACATTTACTTACAATTTTAGGCCCAAAAGAACCCATTTCTTATGGGCTACCAAAGTATTCTCTCAAGTGCTGGGCTGTTTGTGTCAGTGTTGCCTGTCATTTCATGAATTGTAAAAAAATGTAACTTTTTGTTGCGACAAATAATCAATTACTGATTTAAAAAATATAATTTTTATATGCAAAAAAGGGGAGAAAATGTAACTTTTGGTGGAGCATGCATAAATTTAGCATAAGATACTCAAGAAATAATATTTTTTTAACGGTTAAGAATGAGTAAAGAATTAAATTTATCCTCTTACCTTATAATATCTATCACCTAAACTATTCAACTATAAAGGGAGAACATATTCAAGAAATAATATTGAATGTGTTAAGTGGTTGAATAATATCTTTTTTTCAAAAATATGTGAAGTGTAAAGTTTGAATTCTGCACTCTTCTGATTTAAAAATAAGGAATTATTTTTGCAATATAGCTGATATTTACCATGAATAATACTTCAGAATGAAGTAAAAAAAGAAATTTTCCTATTGGAGGTGGCTAGTTTGTTATTTTTATAGCACTTTTGCTTATCAAAATAAATTACTACTCATTCCTCCCTCTGCCGAAAGGTCTCGAGGCTTCAGCAGCAAAAATTGTCCATCAGGAATAGAATAAAGGCACACAACAAATAAAGAACCAATCAATAACAGCATCCCAAGAAAATCAAACCCAAAAAGAATGTGATCTACAGCTTAGCTTCCTCTGTTTCTTTCCGTCTTTATTAGTTTCTTGCTATACCCTTCATTTAAAAAAAAAAAAAAACAATAAGCTTTGTCCTCTCAAGAACAAAGAAACCAGGAGGAAAAATCTCTCCAGAAAAAATGGGTTGTTTCAGGCCAAGAAGTTCCAGAAAAAACTCTACCATGAAAGCTACCTTGTCATCATCAGAAGCTCCCTTTTCATCTCATCAAGGAAATCAAGAACCCAAAAATTTAAGACAAGAACTTCTTTTGCAAATCCCGGCTTGCACAGTTCATCTAATGGAAGGAGGAGAAGCTGTTGAACTTGCTGTTGGGGAGTTCAGCCTTGTTAGAATCTTGGACGATAATGTTTCTCTTGCTACAATTGTGAAAGTTGGTCACAATCTTCAATGGCCTTTGACAAAAGATGAGCCAGTTGTTAAGCTTGATTCTTTACACTACCTCTTCTCCTTGCCAATGAATGATGGAGATCCTTTAAGCTATGGAGTGACTTTCTTAGAGCAATATAGCAGCAGCTTGAGCTTGTTGGATTCATTTCTTGCAGAGCATTCATGCTTCTCTGGGTCACCGTCATCAAGTAATACAAAGAGTAGAAAAAATAATCTTAACTGGAAGGAGTTTGCTCCAAGTGTTGAAGACTACAACAACGTTTTAGCTAAAGCTATTGCCGGAGGAACTGGCCAGATCGTTAAGGGAATCTTCAAATGCAGCAATACTTACACTAATCAGGTATGTTTTTGTTTGTTTCTAAGTCTTTTTTTTTTTTGGTGGTTAATCTGGTTTCAAACTTGTAAACTAGCAGTAATGGTGACCATTTTCACGGTAGATGATCAATATTTGTGTTAAAAATATTATTATAATTAGTATTTGAGCTCATTACTATAATTATTATAATTAGTATTTGTCTATGTTTTTAATAATTATTTTTGAAATCTTGCTCAGTTAAATTAATATATTCCTATCATTTAATGATGAATTTAAAAAAATTAAAAGTTTTATTTTGTCCCTAAATTTGTAATATAATTCTAAATTTATTCAATTTTTTTATCAAATTAATAGATAGATTGTTTTAATTTATTATGTTTCCATTATAATAATAATTATAATATTTAAATAATTTTTATTTTTAATATAAAAATAAATTTAAAACATGTATATTTAGAATTGTCACTACCCAATATTAATTGGAATTTATCATTTTGAAATAGATTTAATTATTAAATGTTATTAAAATTGTTTTAGTGTGTACACATTATTTCGAGAATTACAATTATCAAATCTTATTAAAAAATTAATTTCAACATGACAAGTCTCATTTAGAGTGTAATGTCAATCATAAAAATTGAGTTCATATTAGTATGGTAAATCTTCATTTATTTTTTGAACAATATTACATATCAATTACAACCGAAACACATTCTATATATTATATATCTATTTATCTATCTATCTGTCAATATCTTTGATATTATATTATTACTACTATATGTATATATATAGTATGAGAGATATTATCCTTAGTAGTACATCATGAACTAAAAGTCCTGATTTTGTGTACCCTAAGGATATTATGGGTGCCTCACCCTAACCACTTGGGCCGGAGCTCATTGACATGATGCTTAATTAATGAGCGCCTATTACATAAATCACATCGGCATGATGCTTACAAAACTAAGTACATGCTAGTATAATAAATTATAATAAGTGCAATATTAATTACATAGGTCGTATTAGCATGATAACAATTAGTAAAATTAAGTTCAAATCAATATGATGGATTTTAATTAATTTAGTATTTGACTACATATTCCTATATTGAGTAGTGTTAATTTTAAATCAATATGGTTTAAATTTATTTTAACGTCAAAAATAAAAATTTATTATTGTAATGAAAACACAATAAATTATACATTAATATAATAATTAATAAAAATTAGATAAACTTAAAACTATGTTACAAATTTAGGGATCACATAGAACCTTTAGTCATTTTAAATTAATCCATTTAACAGCTTAACGAATAAAACTTCAAAAATGTTTTAGTAATTATTGAAACACATACACCTAATAGTATAATAAATCAAGCGTTATGGACATCATATAGTAATTAATCCTTAGTCTTTTGACAAGAATGGTAAAGCAGGTTCATAAAGGGGGAGAAATGATTCTAAATCGCGCAGCAGAGGAGAAAAGTGGTGCAAAAGCCAAAGAAATTAGAAGCAATACAAGAGCTGGAGGGGCCCCAAAGAAGAGCAAAGTCAACAAAAACTTAAAACGGTACGCATCCCAAGATAAGAACACTTTTTTTTTGCCCTTTTCTGATTGTTTTAGTCAAATTGATGAGTGATTGCTTATACATACTGTAGTGTGCGAAAGCTGTCAAAGATGACAGAAAGGCTGAGCAAAACAATGCTTGATGGTGTTGGGATTGCTACTGGTTCAGTGATGGCTCCTTTGGTGAAATCTCAAGCAGGAAAAGCATTTCTATCCATGGTGCCAGGAGAAGTCCTCTTGGCTTCACTTGATGCTGTCAGTAAGTAGAACCCAACTTAAAACTTGTCCGATAACTTTCAAAATCTACTGTGCTATCATTAGTAATGCTTCATAACATGCAATTAAGTAGAACTAATAGATGTTTATTTTTGGAAACTACAGACAAGATTTTAGATGCAGCTGAAGCAGCTGAAAAGCAAACTCTATCTGCAACTTCAAAGGCTACAAGCAGAATGGTCAGCAACAGGTAATGTTACTAAACTTCATATCATTTAGCTTTGCGAACATCCTGAAATGAGCTTGTTAACTTATTTTTGGCAATGTTGGGTACATTTGCTGCAGATTCGGTGAAAGTGCAGGGGAGGCTACTGAGGATGTGTTTGCAACTGCAGGGCACTGTGCTAGCACGTGTTGGAATATATTCAAGATAAGAAAGGCCATAAACCCTGCATCATCAATATCTGCAGGAATGCTTAAAGCTGCAGCTCAGAACAAAATTAAGAAGTCATAAGAATTTGGTGTTTTCTTTCTTGTTAGCATTTTGTGTGCAGTGCATGAACTGAGCAGCAGCTACATGTAACTGGTATTTGAATTACGCATTGCGAATGCTTTATAGTATGATACATCGTTATATGTCTTGGCAAGTCTAGGTAGACTCTTATAATTAATATACATAATGGATTAAAAAATTATTAAATATTACAAATAATATTAATTTATTAAATTTGTAAAATTCAAATATAAATTTTATAAGGCATAAGCCACCTTGCAGGTCACAGTGCCACCTGGCTAAATGAGAACTCTAATGGATTCTTTTGGACATGAAAACTCTAATGGATGCTGTATTTTTTAATAATACAAGATAAAATATTTCATCTTGACTTATTCAGGAAAATAACTCTTGTCACAGGTAGCGAAGCATCTACTTATTTGAAATTCACTCCGCCGCTGAATTCCACATGGGTTCTGACTGAAATTCCAAGCCTTGGTCATATGCTTCATGTATGCCGGTGAAAGTTAATTTGAGAAGCTTAATTAGACATGGTTTTATCACATTTGTTTAATTTAGCTTTTATACTTTGATATATATTTTAATCACCAAGGCACAGATATTCGTACAGTAGCGCAAGATATCAAGTATAAACCAAGATCTCAATCTTGGGCAATCACTTGATTAATCAACACATGCATCTATAATGTTACAGGGAGGCTGCTGTAGATGGAGATGGAGATGAAGAGGAGGATGTGTATGAACAGAGAAGACTATAAATATAAAGAAAAGATGAAAATGATTTTCAATATCTTCTTCTTGGGCAACAACCCTATATTTTATACTGTACAAAGTCAACTATGACCAATAAACAAGGCATAATTACAACAACTAATTGATACATATTTACAACATTTGATTATGATTCAAATCCCTATGCTTTCTGTCCTTTCCTTTCATACTCCCCCTCAAATTGATGTTGGAACAACATCAGTTTGTTGTGATAGAAGTTGTGGGAAGATTTGGTTTGTGATTTTGTAAAGAAATCAACCAATTGATCTTTAGATGAAACATGAGGAAGAACAATAAGACCTTGTTCAAACTTCTCTCGAACAAAATGACAATCCACTTCAATGTGCTTAGTACGTTCGTGAAAAACTGGATTACTAGCAATTTTAGCAGCGCTTTTATTGTCACAGTACAAAGGAGTGGGGGACGTTAATAAGATGCCAAAATCTTGTAACAATCATTGTAGCCAAATGATTTCACCATAAGCTGATGACATTGCTCTATATTCCGCTTCAGTAGAAGAGGACACAGTGGGTTGCTTTTTGGACTTCCAAGAAAGAAGAGATTGACCAAGGAAAAACACAATATCCAGTGGTAAAGCGTTGAGTATCTGGGCATCTTGCATAGTCAACATCAGAAAAGGCTTTTAACACTAGAAAAAAGGTAGAAGGATAATATAAACCCATAGTTGAGGTAGATTAAAGATAACGAATGATATGATGAACGACAGTCAGATGTAAGGTACGGAGATCTTACACAAATTGACTAACTATGTGCACAGTATGGGCAATATCAGGTTTGGTAACAGTGAGATATACTAAACTACCAACAATACTACGATAAAGAGCTGGATTAGAAAGTGTTTCTCCATTAGTGTGACTATATTTGACATTGAGCTCAAGTGGAGTATCCACAACTTTATCATCAGTAAGACCGACCAAACCAATAAGGTGTTTAATATATTTTCACTGACTAAGAAAATAGCTAGTCGAAGATCTAGAAATCTCAATCCTAAGAAAATATGCAGCAGACCCTAAATCTTTCATTTGAAAAGAGTGTTAAAGGAGATTTTTGAGCTGTTGGCATTAAGAATGATCACCCCCAGTAATTAAAACATCATCAACATAGATGAGAATAAAGACCTTGCCTTGAGGAGTGGAATGGATAAACAAGGAGTAATCATTGTGGCTCTATTGATAACCAGCAACTAACAACACACTTTTTAATTTAGAGAGCCATGCACGGGGTGCTTGTTTCAAGCCATAGAGAGCCTTATGTAATTTGCAAACCATATTTGATGTTGTGGGATATCCAGGTAGTGGACGCATATAAACAATCTCAGATAGATCACCATTGAGAAAAGCATTTTTGACATCCATTTGAGTGATGTCCCAATTTTGCATTGTAGCTACTGCTATCAAAGTGCGAACAATAGTCATTTTTGCAACTAGAGCAAAAGTCTCATCATAATCGATGCCATATTTTTGGTTGAAGCCTTGAGCTACAAAACAGGCTTTATAATGATCCAAGGAACCATCAGCCTTGACTTTAACAGTATAGACCCATCGACAACCCACCACAGGATGATTTATAGGAGAAGGAACCATGTCCCATGTGTGGTTATTTTCTAATGCCTTGAGTTCCTCTTCCATATCATTGCACCACTCTGCACTAACTGCTGCTTGCTTATAAGATCGAGGAATAGAATATGGATCAAGTGTAGTAAATAAACAAAGATGATCAGGAGCTTTAATTACACGAGTGGATCATCGAAGTAGGGGTGGTACAGTGGATGGTGATGGTAGTGAAGTATGTAGAGTTGGTGGTGAAGCATATGGAGTTGGTGGTGAAGCATATGGAGTTGGTGGTGGTGAAGTAGGTAGTAAGGATGGTGCAGTGGGTGATGATGGTGGTGAAGTGGATAAGGCAGGTGGAGGAGATGAAGAAAGATTACCTAAGTCCAGAGTTGTTGATGGTAGAGGTACAGTTGGGGGAACTCGAGGTCTTCAGTGGTACGTCAAGATAGGCTACACATGGTTAGGAAAATAAGACAAAGGAATAGATGAATGTAAAGATGACAAAGAAGGAGCGGAAGTAGAAAAATAGAAAGAATCTTTAAAGAAAATGACATTTCTAGAGATCCTTATTTTCTTTGCTTCTCAATCATAACATTGGTATCCTTTTTGAGTTTTAGAGTATCCCAAAATAATGTAACGAACAGACTTGGCATCTAATTTTGAGCGTTCTGAAGGGGGTAAAAGAACATAACAAGTACATCCAAAGACTCAAAGTAGATTATACTTGGGAGTATAGCCAAATAATCTTTGTAAAGGAGAAATGTTACTCAACAATGGAGTGGGTAGACGATTAATTAAGTACACAACTATTGAAATACTTTTAGCCCAGAATGTCTTGGGTAATTTAGCATGCAATCGAAGAGCCCGAGCAGTCTCTGTAATATGTCTATGCTTCCTTTTAGCTATGCCATTTTGTTGTGGCTGATGAGGACAACTTCATTGGTGAATAATCCCTTCGGAAGATAAATATATGGCAAATTGAGCAGAAACATATTCTCCCCCTGAATCTGTATGAAAAATCTTAATCTTTTTGTTAAACTGAGTATTCACCATGGCATGAAAGGACTTAAAAACCTGCAGAACTTCAGATTTGCGATGTAAAAAATACACCCAAGAAAAACGGGACCAATCATTGACAAAGAGAACATAATAAAATTTTCCATTTAAAGATGCAACAAGAGATGGCCCTTATACATCGGAATGAATGATATCAAATGAGGAAGAAGTAGAATGTGAACTATAACTAAAAGGCAATGTATGAGCTTTAGAAAGAGCACACTCTTTATAAGACATATTAATATATGACTTTTGATTAAATTTGTCCAACACACCAGAGGAAAACAAAGAGCGTAAATTAGGAGAATTAAGATGTCCTAAACGACAATGCCAAAGTCGCCAAAGTTTATTAGAGAACTCATATCATTTGAGGATGGAGCAAGTAAACAAGTTGCTGAATTTGAAGAATGTCCTAAATCCAAGACAAAGAGTTTCCCTTTCTTATAGCCTGTCCCAATCACCTTCCCGGTCCGCTGGTCCTGTATAATACAACCAGAAAAGAAAAATGAGACAATGCAATCATTTTTCACTAATTGGTTAACAGAAATGAGATTGGCTGAGAGTTTAGGTACATAAAAAATATTAGAAAGAGATAAAGGTGATGAATCAGGAGGTTTAATGGTTAGCGAACCAATTCTTAGTGTTGGAAGAGTCTGTCCATTGGCAATTGTGATAGTTTCACCTTTGTCATAAGGAGTAGAATGATAAAGAGCATTTAAATTACCAGTCATGTGATGTGTTGCTCTTGAATCTAAAATCCATGAAGGTTTTGAAATACTCTTACCAATACTAGAGGCATGAAGAGCTTGAATAACTTGTTACAATAATTTGGAGAAAGGATTGAACACTGACTAGAGTTATTATCAGATGTATCAATTGTCTTGGTTGAATCTGATGAGACAGATGCAATTGCACCATCTGATAAGGATGAAGCAACATAAGTTTAAAATTTTATCATGGCGGTCTTTTTCTGCAATTTTCTATGACATGCCCATCTTTCTTGCAATAATGACAATAAGGAGTTAATGAATCTTGCTTTTTCCTACATTGATGAGCCAAGTACCCAATCTCATGACAATTATAACATTCAATCTTGCTAGTATTACGAGTTTTGGGCATATAAATGCTAGCCATAAGAGCCATGTCTTATGTTAAATCATGAGATGATAATGATTGTAGATGAGTTTCTTATGCAAGTAATTCTGCTATTATGTCATCAATGCACTAGTTGGTTCTACGATTAAGAACGAATGCACGAACATGCTCAAATTCAGAGTGAAGTTTTATAAAAAATTGACGAGTTCGATGTTGTTCTCTTAGTCGCATAATAGTTTCAAGAACTTCTTTAGGAATGTCATTGTTGATCATGTCCATCTCATTCCAAAATTTAGTCATAGTTAAATAAAAGTCTTGAATACTAAGAGAGTTTTGGGATAGAATACTTATCTCTTGTTCTATTTGATAAATTTAAGCCTCATTGCTTTGTTTGTAGATGTTCTGTAAGTAATCCTACATCTCTTTGGCTGTCGTTAATGGACTGAGATTTATAGTAATAAAACTTTCCACAGACTCAATGATCCATGTTTTGATTTTTGCATTATTGACGATCCATTTAGAGGCAGTTGATCCTTCCGAAGATTTAGACATGGAGCCATCAATATATCCCCAAAGATCTTGTCCTTCTAGAAAATTCTTCATATAAGATGACCACAAAGAATAATTCTTTTCATCAAATTTGATGGCTAGACGATGATTGTGTGACTCCATAAAGAGAAGATTGAATATAAATTGATTACTGTTGAAAAAGAGATATTAGGGATGAAACCCAATAGTTGCGGAAAGGGAAAACCCTTTTTAATTGATCTTGTAATTTTGGAGATGATGGATCAGACTTGTGGCTCTGATACCATATGAACAGAGAAGATTATAAATAAAAAGAAAAGATGAGAAAAGATGAAAATGATTTTTGATATCTTATTCTTGGGCAACAACCCTATATTTATACTGTACAAAGTTAATTATGACCAATAAACAAGGCATAATTATAGCAACTAAGAGTGGTGATAAACGGATAGAATTTATCCAAGCTTTTTTGGATAGAAAGGGTATTCTAGTAATCTTACATGAGCAAATGAGGTTAATAATGGAAAAAATTGAGGTGCAATTCCCATTCTATCCTTGGTGAAAATTTTGCAAAAGAAAATTTTAATTGAAAAGTTTTTTGCTTCTAAATTTAATTCAACAGACACTAACCATTAATGTTGCATTGGGTCTATTCTGTTAACAGTAAATCTAAGGTCTTCACCACATCCAGAAATTACTATTGCAGAGGAAGGTATTCCTATAGGGTTTAGGATTCATTGTTCCTGGCATTGATCTATGGAGTTCAACAAGAAGAGAAAATATGGAAAGAAGTATTATGTTGTTTTCAAAGGTACTCAAGCTGGTATATACGATTCATGGGAAAAATGTGCAAAATGTGTGACTGGCTTTAAGGGAAGTTTATTTTGTTCATTCTCTTCAATAGAAGAAGCAATTGAAGCTTGGAATATTTACTTTCAATCATCCAGTGTTAATGAAACAGGTTCAAGCAATGAATATTATTGTGATTAGAAGTTGAAGGAGTTTGAAATGTCTGAGAATAAGATGACTGTTATGAACAGTCATTCCATGAAGAATTGTAGCCCTAGAACATTTGATGTCTGTCGTTATTGTCATACTGGGTGTATTGTTTTAGTATTTTTCATTGGATGTATCGTTGGCAAGTTTTTTGTTTAAATGCTATAGTTGTTGAATGGTAGATGTGTTAGTAATTTGTTAATTAGGGATGCATATAACATAGATTCTGTATTAAGGAATTTCTGTGGTGGTAACAAAATCATATAACATAGATTATGTATTAAAGAATTAAAGATATAAGTTTTGAGAGAAGTATATATGGAACTTTTATAGACGTTATTTCATATTTGTTGCTGGAAAATACCT
>CATIWM010202094.1:0-17219 GCA_949671775.1 Mallotus repandus | reverse complement strand
TGATTATTATGTTGATGGATGACTATTGTTGAGATGAGATTGTAAATGTGAATGATGTTTGCTGAATTCGGGTACCTTGTTCAGTGGAGAACAGCAAACTTGTTTGAGCTTTATCTAGAGTTTTATAACTCCAAATTGGTTTCCGTTGGTTTCTATGAAAAATTTGTGATGTTATTTACAAAATTTATGAAAATAGAGGAAGCTTAATTTTTTTTTCTTGATGGCCAATTTGGACCATACTTTATGTTGCTTAATTTTATTGACAGCTTGACTATGGTGGAATGTTTTTGATGTTTCTCCTTCTATATATATCCAATTGATGTGAAATCAGTTGAAAATTAATCTAGACTTATAATAAAATTGATCTGGAGAATATGGTTTTGATATTTACAACGTGGAATTTTTGGTGTATTTTTGAATTTGCACTGTCAATTCTGCCATGTTGAAATATGGTATATTTCTGTATATTTTTTGTATAATATTATTTTCCTATATATTATGGGGGAGAAATTAATTTGCTTTATGGAGTGATATGTGATGTATTTAGTTGATGATGAGTTGAATAAAGTGCTATGACAGTGTGGTGAACTCTTGATATATATATATATAAATATAAGAATTATGATTGGATAAATATGAGGACGCAATACTACTTGTGAATGAGGCAGGGCTATGTGTGATATGGATTCACCTTTATATGTCGTAAATCGGTTTAAAAAAAATACAGTTAGAAAAAGATTATGGCAGGGCTGTGTGTGTATGGGGATCCATGAATTAAAAAAAAATTGAATCACAAGTACATTGTTGTCCAAAAGAAAATATTATGCTATTAAGATTTTGTAAATACTATAAGTTCATTATTGTCCAAAAGAAAACACTATGATTATGAAAATGTTGTGTGCGTTATGGAATCCCTTTGATAAGCCGTATAAAGGCCAAAGAGATATGTAGTATAAGATTACTATGCTACTATTACTATGTGTATACTATAAATTATAGCTAAGCATTGAATGGATTGATAATTGATAATACTGCATGCTTGAATGTGCTATTTTTCATAGAATATTATGTTATTCATTTGCTGAGTTGCAGGCTCACTCCTCTACAATATTTTTCAGGATTAGAAGAACTGTAATATGTTTTGAAGAAACATTTGCATCAATTATATTAGCATTGTGTCAGGTGGGTCAGCAGGGGGATCGTCCTCTAGTTTTTTAGCATGACGTACTTAATAAATTTTATTATGTTGTAACAAGGGCAGTGTATTGTATATGTATAACACAAAAGAAAAAAGATGTGAGCTACTTGATATTGTAAGCTCTTTTTGTGTAATATGTATTACTTATCTATATATTAGGGTGATGTATATATTGACATGTGATCTAAAGTTAGTTTTTAATAGATATGTTAAGTATTAGTCATATGCATACAATGTATGCTTGGCATCCTTAATAGGTGTCACAGAACACATGGAACTGGCACCCACCATTTCTCCATCGGAACAGTGAATATGAAACAAAAAAAGGAAAAGGAGCACAACATCAAAAAAATGAGAGAAAAAAAATTCAAAGCAAAATAAAAAAAAACAATTAGCATACCTTTGATGGAAATTCCCAAACAAATCAAGAGAGGGAAAAACAGAAGAGAAGAAATCATCATCAACAAAGGAGATATAAAAAGAAATTCAAAGCAAATTGAAAATATCTCTTCCTTTATCCATTTGCCAAAAATGAAAAACAGTAAGCCTCAAGACAACACGCACACTCAAAAAGTAAAAGCCATGGATAAAGCAAACAATGTGGAGGGAAACAATGGGAATTTATAGAAAAAAATGATTTACAAAAAACCATTTACAGAGTTAGAGAGGAGGAGAGTAATGGAGTGTTAGAAGACGGCTGCAATTTTACAAGAGTAAGGGGAATAAAATAGCAATTAGGGCAACAGGTGACACATAATGAAATTACACGATTACCAAAAGGAAATGACAATGTATTATTAGTTGTTGAAAGGTATAAGTGCCATTTTCTTAATATGGTGTCATTTTTTAGTAAGAGCCACTCAAAGATGGGTCGGGCAGGTCAAGTAACTGAAGTCCAAAATGGGTTGCAAAAATATGCAGTGTCATTTTTGAAATTAGGGGTCAATCAGTGGTTCAATTAGACACTGTTCTTCTATAGTGAAATTGCCCCCAAACTTTATATCTTTTATAGATTTTGTTCTTCAAAATTTCTAACTCATCAAATGATGTATTGAACTTATATTTATAGTGGAGGGGTGGCCAAAATAGAGTTGTTGGAACTTTAATTTTTATTCCCAATACTTCTTCATTTTCATTTAATAGTTTTTTCACTTTTTAAAGGAAAATGCTTCTCACAATTGTGAGGGGAGGTATCACGATCGTGACCTTTAATTTCTTTGCTGTTGGAGCTCTGAAATAACCATTGCAAAGGTTGTCACATTATTAAGGTGATGCTCATGATCCCGACCCCGACGACGTCTGTGATCGTCACCATGATTGGGATGCTCACAACTGTGAGGAGGTTTGTGAGGGTCACTGCCACTTCAGATGACATGAATTTGACTCTTATTTGCCTTATGATGCTCCTCATGATCATGACTAAGATCATGAGGAGTCTTGTAACTCCTAAATGACTTTAATTTAACTTGAAGACTTCACCAATTAAGTGTGGACTTAAACATATCTAAGATACACACTTAAACACACATATTAGTATACTAAAATTGATTGTTTAAGTCAAAACTAAAGACAATTAGAGATTGATCATACAAATGTCAACAAATAATAATAATAATTATGGACACTTCTGATTTAGTCGACCCGCGACGAAAGCCTAATGATGATTAGTCCGAATTCTGAATGCAAGAGAATCCAAAACCTTCTCTGGAATATAATCATAACCCAAACACTAAAATCAAGCTTAAAATGCCAAGCCCGAACATTTATGCCCAAGGCCCAGACCATGCCTAGGCGTAGAGGCGATTGCCTCAACTAAGAGGCGATGCCTCTTCTATCCAAGAATCGGTGAAGTAACACCTCTTCTCGCTAAAGATCGGTGAGGCGACGCCTCACCGAAGAGGCGGCGTTGTAACGCCCCCAAGTTTATTGCAACCACGACACTGTTTGAGCACAGGGCTCTAGGGAACACACTACTATATCATAAAGACATAGTGTGGAGATAACACCTAGGGTAATAACTAGGACAAATCGAAGGTGGTGATAACTCGATTCTCTAATACAAGCTAGCACCACAACCAGGAGTTCTGGATACAGAATACCAACTTCTTTTAGTCTCATGTTCATTTAGAATTATTTTATGAATTACTATCTTATTCCCTAATTACATGCAATTTCATTAAGCCCTAATTGAACATCCATTTAACCCTAAGGCAACCAATCCATGAAAAACCACATAAAAATGCATTCGAGGCGTAACGTCCCTAAATCCAAATTACATTTGATTTTAATTTTAAGTTAGCTAAATCTACATATTTTATTTACAAATGAAATAGAACTAAAGGTGGGCTTATATTTTAATTATATTAGTGAACTTAAATCTATTCTTTTTAATTCTAAAAGTGGGCCTAAGTCTACCAAATTTAAGAAAAAATGGATTTAATTTAATGGGCCTAATTCTACTTATTTTAATTTAAATGAAATGATCTTAAATCTATTTATTTTAAAAGAAATAATTTAATGGACTGAGTTAAGTCTAAATTTATTTTAAATTACATAAAATGGGCTTAAAGTCTAGATTAATCTAAATGGCCCTAAATTAATTTTAGTGTTAATTAAACCTAAATTTAATTTTAAAGACCTATTTTATTAATGAGTTAGACCTACACGCGAGCTTGGGGCCCAAAACGAATCAAAATAACCAAATAAGCCCAAATAAACAAATAAACACATAAATATATACATTCAGTGATTTCTAACCCTAATTCAATTTACATGCCATCTAAATTAATCTAAAGCCACCATTGGTTTTAAATAGGGTATTACCAAATGGACCTTAATTTACTAATTGATTTTTAAAAAAAAGTAGAGGGTTTCACTATGATCCCACTAATAGGGCTATTACAATGATCTACAAAATAAAATAATTAATTAAGTACAAACCCAAAAAAATAAAATAAAATAAACAACAAAACAACCAAAAATTAAATAAACCCTAAAAAACTAAATTCAAGTACACAATAAAAATCCATGACATTCTATGGGTATTTATGGATTCTCCATAGATTTTCTCCATGTATCATGTCACCTCTCCATCACCATAAATATACAAAAAAAAGGGATATGGATTAGTAATTAAACCAAATTAAGAATTAAAATTAAATCAAAACAGAATCAAATAGAATAATAATAAAATGAAATAAAAAATAGAAAAGAGATGGTTTAATAGATGCCGTATTAATTTGCTCCTCAGAGTAGTGTAAACCACCATTGCTTTTGAATAGATCTTCAATAATTGATTGTTCTTCTCCAAAAGATTTTCTGCTTTTTTAAAACAATACTTAAAAAAAAGATTTTTTAGGCTCTGTATACGTAGGTGTGTACGCTGCATCTCTAAAAGATTTTTTTTTTCCTTTTCTCAACAAGAGAGTTAAGTTGGGTTTATATAGAAAAACCCTAACTAAAAGACGTATCCTCCTGTACATTATAGAAGATAAAGTTTTGGTTTACTCCAGACTTTTATTTCTAAAACAATCTAGATAAATCTTAGAAAAAAGATTTCTCACATCATTCCACCAATCAAAAAATGAGGAAAATAAATTTTTTATTTACTAAAAAATAAAAATAAAATAAAAAAACACGGACGGACGCGGATGGACGCAATCAGAAGAATATAATCCCGATCAGAAATACATAATTCCGGTCAGAATTACATAATTTCGATCGGTTTAGTTTTTTTTTTAACTTTTAATTATAAAAACACCCCTAAAAAATAAAATCTAATAAATTAAGTCCTTTAAAAACTAATTAAATCCCCTTGAAAATACATCTAAACCTTTTGAGATTTTAAACTTCAAATATTGAAGATCATTTATCATATTTTCATCATCGGAGTCCTCTGTCACATCCATACCCTAGTCATCCCGAAATTAGGCGCGTACAGTTGCCCCCCTTTGTTGATGTATGCTTGACAAATTGCGACAAAGCAAATAAACTCACAATTTCAAGGATAAGGAGTTAGGATACTTACCTGACGTGTTACAGAGCATTTGCCTATAACACTTAATCTTGCAACATTGTGTTCATCTTCCCATAACGTAAGCTTTATGCTGCTACAATATATAATTGCTGGCAAAGTTTAAATAGCTACAACCCTCTTATTGTCTGCCTTTGACGCTGTAATCCATAATTGCTCACCTTTAATGTTACAGTCCATAACTGCTCGTATTTAGTTGCAACCCCTTCATTGCTCACTTTAGATGCTATAATCCATAACTGTTTGCGTGTTCCTGCAACCCATTCATTGCTCACTTTTAATGCTACAGTCCATAATTGCTCACGTGTAGTTGCAACCCCTTCGTTGCTCACTTTTGGATGCTACAGTTCATAACTGCTAGCGTGTAGCTGCAACCTCTTTGTTGCTCACTTTTGATGCTACAGTCCATAATTGCTCGCGTTTAGCTACAACCCTTTCGTTGCTCACCTTTGATGCTACAGTCTATAATTGCTCACGTGTAGCTGCAACCCCTTCATTGCTCATTTTAGATGCTACAGTCCATAACTGCTCACGTGTAGCTGCAACCCCTTCGTTGCTCACTTTAGATGCTACAGTCCATAACTACTTACATGTAGCTGCAAACCCTTCGTTACTCACCTTTGATGCTACAGTTCATAACTGCTCACAAATTTTGATTTAAAAATACATTGTACTTGGACGTATAGTGTTAATTTAAAAATATACTATACTCGGACGTATAATGTTGATTGAAAATACACTATACATGGACATATAGTGTTGATTTAAAAATACATTACACACGGACGTATAGTGTTGATTTGAAAATACACTATACTCGGATGTATAGTATTGATTTGAAAATACACTATACTCGGATGTATAGTATTGATTTGAAAAATACACTACACTCGGACGTATAGTGTTGATTTGAAAAATACACTATACTCGGTCGTATAGTGTTGATTTGAAGATACATTATCCTCGGTCGTATAGTGTTGATTTGAAGATACACTATACTCGGTCGTATAATGTTAATTTGAAAAATACACTATACTCAGATGTATAGTATAGGTTTGAAAATACACTACACTCGGACGTATAGTGCTGATTTGAAAAATACACTATACTCGGTCGTATAGTGTTGATTTGAAAATACACTATACTCGGTCGTATAGTGTTGATTTGAAAGTAGTTAGATTCCCTGTGGGATGTCTAGATGTGATGCTATCACTACTGTGTAGTGTCTAGCTGATTGCATTATATTTCCTATAGGACATCTAGTGAAATGAATTGAAGAAATTAATTATATTCCCTGTGGGACGTCTAGCTAATTGCACCATAGTTCCTGTGGAACGTCTAGTGAACTTATGATTAAAAAATGTGTTATAGTTCATATGGAACATCTAGCAAAAGAGTGTGTGAAAGGTGCTATAGGTCCTGTGGAGCGTTTAGCAACTTGTGCTATAACTACTATGTAGTGTCTAGCTAAAATGAATTTAAAATGTTATTACAGCTACTGTGTAACATATAATGAACTTCAAATTTATATTATAGATGCCATGTAGCGTATAATGGAGTGAATCAGAGTTATAGCTACCACGTAGTGTATAACTGAGTAAATCGGAGTTATAGCTACCACGTAGCATATAACTGAGTCAATGCAGTGTGTGAAAAATGCAGATATCACCTTTTGAATTTCACGTTTGACTGGAATTTTATGTTGACACTGACTTATTGCTTTATATTTCTCTACCGATCGACTTTAATCAGTGGCCTTCATTGCTCGATGACCTTGATTTGACTTGATAATGTCGGTGCTAATGACATATATTGAGTGTATTTCTTCTGCATTTAAAAACTTGTTAAAGTTAGTTTTAGCATGATGATTGTACAAAAGTGCATTAAATTAAGCAAATTCACCATTTATCACAAGATAATATGCATTCAATGTATCCCACTAATTTTTTATTTTCATGACTATCATTTATTTGTCATTCGCAAAGTTAAAGGTATCATTAACCACCTTATGCTGAGAGTGTTTTATTTTATCAAGTGAAGAGTTGACTTTCACACCTAAATTTAGGGAGAACCCGCTAAACAAAACTTGGAAAGGTCCTTTGGATACTCATACTTTGTTTAGAGCATTAGAGTAAATAGAGCAGCTTTTAATGTGGTCCTTTTTTAGTTATCCCCCGCCTTTCTTGTATTACTCAGCATGGATACCACCAGAAGATTCATATTGATACTCTTACTCATTTCTAAGCATTGGAGTATATTAGAAATTCTTGCTGTTATTTTAATTCTCCTCTTAGTATTCCCCCGCCTTTCTCATATTACTCAGTGTGGATACCATTAAGGGATTTTGTACTCTTACTTAATTTGAGCATCGGAGTAGATTGGATGCACATTTATTATTCAAAAAGATGGAAATTATACTCTAAATCCAAGCAATTTATACTGCAAATCCACAGATATTTTTTATTTTGCATATTTTCCCTTCGTTCGGGTATAAAGCGAGCATTAGATTGATTAAAGTTCAGAAACTCTTAGAACAGAGCCGTCAACTAGACATCCAAGCTCTGCGAGGCTAATAAAAAGAGTCATTAAGACCAAAAGTTCATGAGATAAGTTTTCACACATGATCTCGTGAACTGGATGAATTTACTTTCAATTTATGAATTTTGTACGAACATTTCACTTTATTGCATAAACTAAAAGGATAGAGTTTTGTTACTCCCTTTGAGTATTTGTTAAGACGTTTGTCATACAAGGTGATATTCTAATGAGCAATTGGCGTTTACTTTCTTGCATGTTCTTACTGTTGTGCTAGATCTTTTCTCCTTTTTTATTCTCTTTTATTTTCCCTGCACAAAATACTATAAGTTAGTCTGGTTTGTTTACAGGCAAAGAAATTTTTTCAGAATGCATCATTATTCTTTTGCAAACTTCCTTTTTGATTAGGATGATGTCTCTGATCACAGGGGTCTTTAATACTTTACCATTAAGGTTATGACCAAGAGTTGAGTTTGTCTTGCTGCCATTTCCATTGATGTTATAATCAAGGCCTCGTTTCTCTCTCTTGCATTCCCTGTAAAAAGGTTTAGGAGTTAGATGGCTTTATTTCATTATGAGAGGAATTTCAGAGTGCATTTATCTCAAGTATTGAATGCATTCTTCCCTTTTTTTGCTGGTGTGTTAGACCTTCAGATTAGGAGTTGAGAGAAGTTGAACTTGATGCTTCATCTCTGCTGAAGCCATCTTGTGGTAGTCAAAAATGCATTTAGGTGCATCTCTTAAAGTATATCCCTCTTGAGATTATCTAGGATGAGACTTCTATGAGTACTACAATCAACAATATCTCCTTGTTAGATAGGCCCATTTAGCATCTAGTTCATCTTGATAGTATCGCCCTTCCTATTTTCACTCCTCTAGACTCTAACTACTTTCCTATACTTTACAACACTAATTTTGAATATCAGTAGCAAAGTATTTGTATAACCTTGACTTATCTTAAATATTTTTTACCATGGAAAGCAAGTACTTCACAATACATGTATGCAAGTGTATGCATGTTATGTATGATATGCATGATCCTAACAGGTCTTCTATGGAGTAGAGTTATGCTCACAACTCAGAGTGTGAGAACAAGGTGCTTTGTCAACAACTTGCAAATTTGAGCCTTGAATACTTGAAAGTTAGTACTTCTGGTGCTAAAGCTTCTGATGTAGTTCCTCTAACAGATAATCGGTTGAAAGATGAAGTCCATTGTCTAATGATTGTTTATATGGATGAACTTTTGTCTGTTGCTTGTAGTTCACTTTTTCTACCCCAGAACTCTTCTGCTGACTCTTATACTTCAGTATCCATCTTCAGTCTTTAAGTGCAAACTCATTGTTTTGCCCTAATCTTTTGCATTTTTCCCCCTAGTTTCTGATAGTTTTCCTGCATTCCTATCAATAGTCTTACTCTCAATGGAGGCTGGTCAAAGTAGAATGTATAGCTTTGAGGAACTCTTGAGTAGAATATGAGGCTTAATGTTGCCACCATGATTGAGGATAACTCCAAGGTATGGGTTGTCACCTAAATTCTCAAAATATAAAAAGATGCATGATTTTACAATTAAAATCACAAAGAAGCGACAAAAAAAAGAGAAAATAAAACAAAAAATAGTGATCTCATAGCTCTGATTTTTAGCTTTCATTATGTTTTATATTTCCATTCAGATACTTATGTAATATGATAAAGACAAATATGTGATATTTGAACAATAAACTCAAATTCAACTTTATTCATTCATTAGAGCAAAAATGAGAATATTCATTACATCACATGATACAACTCTTGTTATTAGTCAGGCCTTCTGAAATTTTCTCACATAATATTTTTGTCTCATTTTTACCTGGCTAACATTTTCATTCACTCTTTATTTTCCTTTATTTTTCTCTTTTCATACTCTTTCAAATTTTTCTCTCTCTTTAAAAGTTATACCATGTGATATATGAATGGCCTTTGAATTTTCATTTGTGCCCATGCTAAATGAATATAATTGAAATTGAATTTATGTCAAATATGTATATGCGATCAGTATCACAATGCACAATATCATTAGAATGCACATTACACAAATAAGCACGGTCAGAATTCATATCATCGATCAATAAAGTAAGAGTTCTAAAGAAACTAAAATGTTATTAAAAGAAAACACAAGAAATTTATTTTCTATACTAAATGCTAGGAATGCTAAGTCTTAAGGTAGCTATCCTTTAGGTGGCTGATGTAGCAACTATTCTCGACAACCATGGTTCACTTCTGTATTGTCAATCCGCACATTATAGCCTTCATTGTCCTCCTCTTCAAATTTATTTCCCCATCTGGTAGGCACAATTGTTTCAAGGGGGGTATGTAAAACACTTTGTAATCAAACTTGCCTGAGGGCTATCCTAACAAATTTTTAACTCCCTATTGTGGCTGCTTAGTCACCTCAGATTTCTCACTATTCTTACTTAATGGCTCACTGTCATCTCTAAATTCATCACCCCATCCTCCAAGTTTGATTTATTTAATAGGGATATCATAAGAAGGTGGTTTGGAGTAAAATACTTTATAATCAACTTTGCCAGAAGGTTGGCCCAATAAATCTTCAACTCCTCTCTGGGATTGTTTAGAGGGATCAAGAGTATTCTTATTGGTTTTAAGGTCTAGGTCCTCAAAGGAGCTTAGTACTTCTTCCTCACTAACTCTTGAATTAATCATCATGGTAGTTGGGGTGGAATAATTTGGTAGTTTGGGAAAGGATTATTTCTAATGCTCGGGTTTTCAGGGTCTGTGATGTTTCCAGCATCTATGAGGTTTTGGATTTCATGTTTAAGGCACATACAGTTATCTGTGGAGTGTTTAAGGTTTTGGTGGAATTTATAATACTTGTTTGGGCTTGGTGGGTTTGGATTAGGTAAAGGTTGAAGTAAGCCTTTTTGCATTAGGCGCTCTAGGACCTTTGACAAAGGTTGGTTAAAGTTTGAGAATCTCCTGGGTTGTTGAACAACATGAACTTCCACAGCCTGACTAGTGTTTCCTTGTTGTGCCTTCAGTTGGGTAGTTTCTTATCCCAGTGCCTTTAGTAGTCTTCTTTTTCTCACTCTCAATCTCCTCAGCTTGCAATCCATCATCATAGAGGTCTACAAATGTCTTAGGGTTCATCATTTGCAACCTCGCAACCAAATTAGGTGACACATTTTGAACAATCATCCTAACCTAATCCTTTTCAGCTAGTTTGTTCTTCATTAATCCTGCCTTGTTCATGAATCTAGTCAGGAAATCAGAAAATCATTCATTGGGCTTCTACTTAGTCAATTACAAATCCCTGATAGACACCTCAAGCCCGATATTATGATCATATTGTTTCAAAAAAGCAGTACACAATTCTCTCCATTCAGCTCAGATAGACTTCTCTAACCCATGATACCAATTAATAGCCATACCCTCTAAGGATAGTACAAACAGCTTGGTAACTACGAACAGAGGAGCCTTCGTGGTGCTCATAATAGTTATATATTGACTAAGGTGGATACTTAGATCTCCACTACCATCAAACTTCTACAGTTGTGGCATCTTGAACTTATCAAAAAGCTTATCTTCCTCAAATTGCATCATATCATCAAAATCAAAATGAATATCCCATACCCTATCCTCTCATTAATTCTTCCATTTTGGACATCTTCTGAGTCAGTGCTTTCATCTGCTTAGATTCTAGCTCTTGAACTTGCTCAAGCGATTCCCTTTTTGCTTTCTCAATCATGTGGTTCTCAACATCCTCCAATTTTACTTCAGCATTTAGTGCATTCCTAGCAGTATTTGTTGGTTGCCCCCCAGTATTATCAAGTGGTGCATCTATAATAGGTGGATTGGCAGCAATAGGAGATGCAGCAGTAGTGAGTGCAGGTGCAGCAACAGGTGGCATTAACTCAGCTAGGGCTTGTCTTACCTCATCTTGCATCATTTCTCTCATGTCATCCATTAATGCTCCTTTGATGTCCTCTAGGGTCCAATTTCCTTATTCCATCTCTACTGTATGTGTAATTGGTGTTAATGTAGCTTCCAAGTAAAGCGGGTTGATTGGGCTCTTTTCCAAACTATGAAGGATCTCTTTGGCTATAGACTTTGGGCTTGAATCAGTCCTCACTAATCTACCACCTTTTCGTTCCCAAACATAGGAAAACCCGGATGAATCTATGATGGCTGAAAAATAAAGGGTTAGTATGACACATGAACTATATGTATGCATGTATGCATGATGCACGTGCTATACAACAAGTAGCAAATAACAAGTAACAAGTCAAGTATACAACTATCAAATCAAGTGTACAACATACATCCTTCCAACCTTATTCCTCCCACACACATGTTCAATGGTGAGTTTCTTTTCCTAGGATTTTTGGTCTGGGCCTCAGTATCAACAGGGATATCAAGAACCGACGAGCATGCTAAATCTCTCAAAGCAGTAAAGCATAGAAATAATATTTCTAGGTATAAAAGGGTAGCCCAATCTTCATTAGCCCAAAGTATAGGCTTGGGATTTTATAGATAGAAATACCTCATGGCAACAAACACAAGCAATTTAGGTAGATCCTCAGGGAAGTTACTAGGCCACTACATGAGCTGAGTCCGGTGAAAAGGTCAAGGTTCCCTTAACAAGATGCCCTCCTTTAAGACTTGAGTTACAGGCCAAGGTCAGAGGGGCCCGACATCCTTTGTAAACTCCATAGAATACTACCCCCTTTTAGGACTTGGGTTACAGACTCTAGTCAGATGAGCTCGGTAATCTCTCTTGGATCGAGCTAAGGCTAAGAGTGATGGTTAGCCAATTTACAATCCCGGGAAGCTAGTGGAATCAAAGGACAATAAACCAACGCCATCGGCTAATAGGGACATGCAAAAATGAATGCAAGAATAAAATAATAATTAATAAAAAAATTATAAAGAACACAAGTAGAATCAGTATCTCTTATCCCTAGTGGAGTCGCCACTATAGACGGTGTGGTTTAGCGTGCACCTAAGTTTATTGCAACCACAACACTGTTTGAACTCAGGGCTCTAAGAACACACTACTATATCACAAAGACGTAGCATGGAGATGAGGAGTCACCACCCAAGGTAATAACTGGAAAAAATCGAAGGTGGTGGTAACTCAATTCTCTAATACGAGCTAGCACCACAACCAGGAGTTCTGGATACAGAATACCAACTTCTTTTAGTCTTTTATTTATTTAGAATTATTTTTTGAATTACTATTTTATTCCCTAATTACATGCAATTTCATTAAACACTAATTGAACATCCATCTAACCCTAAGGCAATCAATCCATGAAAAACCATAAAAAAAATGCATTCGAGGCGTAACGTCCCTAAATCCAAATTACATTTGATTTTAATTTTAAGTTAGCTAAATCTACATATTTTATTTACAAGTGGAATGGAACTAAAGGTAAGCCTATATTTTAATTGTATTAGTGAACTTAAATCTATTATTTTTAATTCTAAAAGTGGGCCAAAGTCTACCAAATTTAAGAAAAAATGGATTTGATTTAATGGGACTAATTCTACTTATTTTAATTTAAATGAAATAATCTTAAATCTATTTATTTTAAAAGAAATGATTTAATGGACTGAGCTAAGTCTAAATTTATTTTAAATTACATAAAGTGGGCCTAAATTAATTTTAAAGTTAATTAAACCTGAATTTAATTTTAAATGCCTATTTTATTAGTGAGTTAGACCTACACGTGAGCTTGGGACCTAAAACGAATCAAAAAAACCAAAGAGGCGATTGCCTCAACGAAGAGGCAATGCCTCTTCTCACCAAGGATCGGTGAGGCAACGCCTCACCGAAGAGGCGGCACCTCTTCACACTTGTCCTCTGAAGCAATAAATGCTATTTATTGCTACATTTAACCCAAAAATTGACCTTTTTTCTCTATTTTGTATTTTTGTGCGTGAATTGAAGACTTTTAAGGCACAAAAATGAGAAAGAAGCATAGAAACAAAGACAAAAAATGCAAAGTGGACTTAACCTTGATTTTTAAGGAATTAGAGAGAGAGAGAAGGTAGTGGCTTAAGTAGAGGTTTCGGTTGATAATAAAAAGGAAAGGTTGGCCATTGTAAAAAAAGGAAACCAGAGAGAAGAAAAAAAATGTTCTTAAGAGGAAGAAACACAAAAAAGGATTTTAGGCTTGAGAATCTATTTCTTAAGGAGGGAGAAGGGAATTCTTGCATTCAACATACTTGGAATCATCAAACAAGCTCTAAGGGCTCAGTTAGGAGCACCAAACTCATCCTAATCAGTGGTAATCTCTTATTTCAAGCTTTAAATTCCTCATTTTGTTTAAAATTCCATTTCTTGATTTTATACTTGTTTTTTGTGTTAATTTTTTTCTTTAGATTGAGTTTGAGGCTTTGAATATGTGAATTATTAAGTTTTAAGTTCCTGGTTTACGTTGATTTGCATGAATACTTGAGTTACTTAAGATTTAAGAAAGTTGTAGTTTTTATGCTGTTGTGCCTTTTGAAGAGTCGTCGCCTTTTCACCATGAGGCGATCACCTTCTGGCCAGAATCTTCCCTGATTCTGCTTTGCTTTGGTAGCTTTTTGGTTTATTTTCAGTATATTATACGTATATGTTGCATGCAATTGTAACATGTTAAGTTTGCTTGAATGATTAATCCATGTTTATGTGAATATACATGTCTACTTTTATGCAAATTTAATTATGGTTATTTTGTAAGTAAAATTGTATATTTTGAAATGCAACTAACCATATTTGTTGTAGGTTTTGGTAATTTTTAATCACTATGTAATTAGTGAATTAATGAGTTTTTGAGAGATTTTATTTGATTATTGTAATGATTTGTACAAACTATTGTAATCCCTAATCCCTATCCCATTTATTTGGAATGAATGTTTGTAATATTTATTCCCATTATTTGTTTAAATGCCAAGGTAAATAAGCATGAAAAGGATTAATGTGCAAAATTGATAATATTGTAAAATGGAAGCGTTTGCCACCAACAATAATAAGGAAATAACTTAATAATTAAGGGTAATAAAGTATAAAACACGCAAGGAGGCCAACCGTAAGGTTGGGTGGGCATTTCAAGGCCCATACCCAGTTTATGAACCCGATCTCTAAAGACGGCTTCTGGGTACCTTCGTGGAATTTAGTTGTTGTATAGTGCGTCCCGACTTTTATCCGGGTGGAGACTTCATCTCCAATATGGGCTCTAAGCCCATTTTGTATTTCCTAGTGGGCCTTAAACTCACACAGTGTCATGGTTGCCAACACTTAGGCGCACGCTAAACCCTACCGCCTATAGTGGCGACTCCACTGGGGATAGAGAAACTGATTCTTGTGTTTCATAAATTATCATCTTTGATTATTTGCTTATTTCCTTTGCATTTTTTGCATTCACTATACATTTCACACAGTGAGCACACAAGTCCCAAATAACTCGACAACAATCTTTGCTTCGTTGCTTGTGTTTCACTCAAACTTGGTGGTGAAGTATTCAATTATTGTCACTCACGGCACATACATGGACCTTTGAGTGGGGAGACGCAAATGGATGTATATAGCTGTGGCAGCCATAGCTTGTTACCCTTAACTCAGCTCATGTAATGACTTAACAACATCCACTAAGGTTTTTTTCCAACTGCATGCGTCTTTGCTATATAGCAATTCTTACAATAAAATCCAAGCCCATTACAAATGGATTATTTCAAGTTGGGCCTTTCATGCCCACTATAGCCCATTTGTACATGGCCCAAGCTAATATAGGCCTTTTATGCCCATTACGGCCCATGAAACATGGACTTTGGTTTTATTATAAAGAATTGCTACTTGTCTGCCTTGTCTTGAGAGATTTGTTACATCTATCAGTTTTGCTATCCTCTATTGATAATCAAAACCAGGCCAACAATCCTAGGATAAGAAACTCGCGATTGAATACATGTGTGGAAGAAATAAAGGTGGAGATACCGCTTGAAGAGCTTTGTCTTGTTTTGTGTTATATGTAAATGAAATATATGCTTATTTCCTTCTAAAATGTTAAGGTGAATCTGTATTTCATGCATACATGACATTCATTGTGATTTCTTTGAAAAAATCAAAAATAAAAAATGCATTTTTTAGTCATAAGCCTCTCCTTGTTTGGAAGCAGATTAAAGGTGAATTTGGCCCGCCAATATCAAGGATCCATTCAAATAATTGAGACCACTTTACAAAGAAACAGAATGTTGGGACCCTCTAATTTTGATTTTGAATCTTTCAAGAAAGAGATCAAGGATGGCATGCGACAGATGGTCAAAGACATGTTTACTGAGATGGCAGGGAAGATGCCCTTTAATGAAAAAGACTCTGAAACTAGAATTGTTATCAGCGAGCCATTCAAAGAAAAATTGAAGGCGCCGATAGATCCAATTGAATCAGAATGGATGAAAGAAATAAAAAGGCAAGTGGATCAGCTATAAACTGCGATGAAAAAGTATGGGCTTAATCCTAACTTTGCTGACTTGGATGTGGACTTGGATTTGAAGGAAGAACCATTGCCCCAAAAATACCAATTTCCAAGCATGAAGAGATACTCTAGCACAGATGATCCTTACTTACATCTGAAGTAGTATGTCACCTACATGAAGGTCACTAAGTTGTCTAAAGCTCAACTCATCAAACAATTTTCATTATCTTTGGAAGGAGCTGCTATCAAGTGGTATTATACTCTGGATGCACATGTTCAGAAAGACCGGAAGGAGCTATGTTCAACTTTCATAAAATAATATGGGCTGAATTCACAATTTAAAGTATCTCTTCAAGAGTTACTGAACACAACGTAAGGATCAGATGAAGCTTTCATAAGCTTTTTGACTAGATGGAGAGGCAAGCTGGCCTAAATAAAGCATAGACCTTCAGAATCAAACCAGTTAATCATAGCCATAGAACCATGTGTTCCACCTATAGCTAATAAACTGAAGGACATGGGCATATGGGACTTCAAAGAGCTCTACCGTTTCGAAGTACAAGTTGAAGCTGATTTGAATTTGAGCACCGATGAATGATGATTATCTTTGAATTTTTTTTTTTATGTTATAATAATTCAAAACAATGTTTGGCTGCAGTTGATAAAAATGTTTCTCTTAGTGCTAATGAATTTCTAATTGCCTGATTCATATGATTATGAATTTGTTATGATTATGCATGCCATGTTATGCTTGAATGAGAGAGAGAGATCTAAAAAAACCACATCAAGAGGACTAAATGTCAGAGTTGACTTTCAATTTTTCTTTGGGGCAGTTTTGACCTTAGCTTCTCCCAAAATGAATTCTCCATATTCACCAAGAAAGAAAGAACAAAAAAACATAGAAAAAAAGAAAAGAGAAGAGAAAACAAAATAAAACATAGAAGAAAAGAAGAAAAAGAAGAAATAAAGAAAAATGAGGTGAAAGGAAGAAAAATAAGAG
>CATIWM010202086.1:0-10662 GCA_949671775.1 Mallotus repandus | reverse complement strand
ACCAACTAATAAAACTAAAAAAATAAAGAAGAATAAAAAAAATTAAAATGGGTACTTTTGAAAACAAAACCAAAAATAAGACATACGTGAAAATTAAAAAGGATATTCGCATAATTTATACAAAAATTAGAATAAATAATTATAAATAATATAAAAAATATGTCTAATTCTATAAATTTCTCATATCTATTTAATTTTATCTACATTAAATGGGCGCCTATATCTATTTATTACTAAATGGGTCTAAATGCATCCCAACCCAAAACTAATAAATTATGGGCCTATTTATTCATTTTAATTTAATAAACGTAAGATTAATTAACCTAATAATGAAATGGGCCTAAACTCATAATTCATTTGTTTACAAGCCTAAGTTTTAATTAACTCAAATTAATTATAGGCTTAATTATTATTGACAAACAACCCTAAATCTATAATAAATTATGGGCCTATTTATTCATTTTAATTTAATAAACGTAAGATTAATTAACCTATTAATGAAATGGGCCTAAACTCATAATTCATTTGTTTACAAGCCTAAGTTTTAATTAAATCAAATTAATTATAAGCTTAATTATTATTGACAAACAACCCTAAATCTATTCACCTAAATCTAGTCCAATTTTAATATTAAAAAAAAAAACCTAATTTAAGTCTACTATCATTGATTTTATTTCAAGGGAAATTCTAAGTTACTTTGTTCTTACTTTGCTATTATCGCCATTGGATGGAAGTGTATTACATCATCCAATTGTGGTTATTAAAAATGTAAAAATTACTTTGTAAAAATCAAAGTAACCATAGACTACACCTTATTTCAATTACCCATTAAAGTCCTAATTACTAACCAATTAAAACAAATAAAATAAAAAGCAGTAAAATAGAGGTTCTCAATGTTCCCTCTATTAGGGCTATTATAAAGATCTAATATAATTAAAAACAAAATAAATTACAAAACCATTAATAAAATTACAAAACCACTAAAAATAAATAAATAAATACAAAACCCTCAAAAAAATGAAATAAACAAAGCAAAAATAAAAAAATTATGTAAATAAAATTGGGTCTTGATTCACAGCTTTTGGTTATGGATTCTCTCCATGGCTAGTTTTCCTCTAGGACATTCGTGTAATTCCATCCATGATTAAAAAACACAGAAAAAATAATTAGTAAATGAATAAAATAACAAACAACAAAAATTAAAACAATAAAAATTAAAAAATAAAAATTAAATAAAAATAAAAGGAAAGAATAAGAATAGATGATGATGTGAATGCTATATTAATTTTCTCAGATGGTATAATTCACCGTTGTTGAAAGAAGGTTTGTGATCTTGAATTTAACTTAGGCTAGAGTTGAATTAAAAAAACATAAGAATAAAGACGTGCAATATTTTATCACGGCTAAGAATCAGAGACTATTATTTTGAAAGAATGATTTCCCAGAACTAAAACTCTACCAAAAAAATTCTAAAAATCCTCCCTTTTCTGTAAAATAAACTTGGTATTTATAGAAAAGAGAACAAAGGCATGTGATCTCACGGATATTTACAGGATATTCACAGAATAAAATTGAAATTATTTATTCATTTAAATCCATTTTCAAATGATAATATGTATTTATTAAATAAATCTAAATTTAAACCAATCAATGAATAAACAATAATAATAATAATAATAATAATTAAAAAGTAGGATTGGGAACCCAAAAGTCAATCAGAATTCGCCAATTTCCGGTCGGAATTTTAATTTTCCAATCGGGGCTTGCCTTTTTTTATCATAACTTGGCTAGTTCCGATCGACATTTGACTTTTTTTTTTATTTTTCAAAAATAAATCACTAATATAGCCCAACATTAAAAAATATTTCAAATATAACTAAAATTGTTATAATGTACTCCTAAGATTCACAAAACAAAATCAATTGACCTATTTTCATAATAGATTTTCATTATTGGATCATCTATCGCATCCTTACATTCATCTTCTAGAATTTGGGTGCTTATAAGGTAACTAAAAGTAAAGAATAAAAATTACACTTCAACCTATCTATAAGCTCTTGAGCCATAATTTTGTAAATAAATTACATAATGTCATAGGGCGTAACTTTGATATAGTGAATGGGCTCTTCTCATTTGGAATTAAGCAAAGAGTTGTGTCATTCATACCCTATGGGAGGTAACGTTGATTCAAGAACACTAAACATGCCTTTCTAACCTTCCTTCCTCATATGATCTAAAATTTCTAATAAAAAGTAGGATTTAAGCCATCCATCCCTAGTGATTTATCTAGGTACATGGAGAATAGGGTTGCATGAACCTCATCCTCAACAAAAAGCCACATCAATAACTCGTTTTGGCCACCAGTGACCTTATATGGGATTGAATTAACAACTTCATTCATCTCATAACTAGTGGTATTATAAATTTGCTTTGAAAATAATTTTGTATGAAATCAACAATACCTTAATCCTATGTTTAATCTTTGGTATGATTCATTAAGTAATGTGATTGAAAGGGCTTTGGAAGTCTTAAAAAAGAAATTTCCTAGTATAGCTAGAATCACAGAGGCAAAATATAATGTTGATACAATTTCTAATATCGTTTTTACTTGTTGCAGTTTACTTAACTTTCTCTTGATACATGATCTAGATGCTAACATTTCATGTGAAGTTAATGATGATGCAAAATGACAATGAAATAGATGATATTGGATTCATTATTAAAGATGTAGATGCTAGACAAAGAGAAAACAAGAAATAGTTATATCAACGTGACAAGATTATGTATCTGGATAGATTCTGGGATTCTAGTAGGATTTAGTTTTATTTTTAGGATCTTTTAACTTTTTTAGTAGTATCGTACTTTTATGTGTAATATTTTATGTGTTTGTTTTGTTATTTTAATTTTCTATATGCTTTATGCAATATTATTGACTTCAATTTTATCTATTGTATGTATGTTGTTACAAATAGATGGAAACATCAATGTTTGATGAAGTTGAATTTGTGACTAGTTCCTCTATAAAGAAGGAAAAATATTTTTGATGGTCAAAAGAGATGGATAAACTCCTTGTTGATCTTCTAAAGGAAGAAAAAGTAAAAGGAAAAAGGATGAAAAGTAATTTAATAAAAAGCTTAGGAGAATGTTATTTCTAAACTTAATTTGGAGTTTCAAAAGAATGGAAAAACAATCGATAAAGGAAAAGCAGTAAATAGATTGAAGAAAATTCAAAAGCTCATGAATTTTTCCATTGAACTTGTGAATAAGAAAAAAAGTGGATTTGGTTTGAATGACACCACCTAAAAATTGAAGTGATGCCAAGTGTTTGGGAAAATGTCATACATGTAACTTCTTGGCCATTTTATTCTTTAGTTAAATATTATGTGCAAATATTATGTGATTGTGCTTACTTAAGGTGATATAAAAAAAAATTGACACCATAAAGAAATTGAACTCTGATTCTATTGCCATGTTTATGTTTGCATTAACTGCTTACTTTTTTTATGTTGCTTTAAATTTTGTAGCATATGGTTATCTAGGAGTAGGAGTGGGATATAGAATATGGTATGAGTATGTACTATTTGTGATGATGTTACGTTTTTCTATTCTTTCCATTTATGAAGCATGTGATGTGGGTGTAGTTTGATGAACTTAGTCATTATCTTTTAATTATCAAGATTTGGGCTTTGTCCATTTGATTCATGCATGTATGCTTTACTTGATCACCAACACTTGTATATCTTATATGAGATTTGTATCTTTCCATTTGATGCTTTTACGACAAAAGATAAATGTACAAGAATTGTGCGACGTAGAGGGTTTACATGATGATGATGATGATGATGATGATGATGATGATGATTATTATTATTATTATTATTATTATTATTATTATTTCCTATTTAGTTAAATTTAATAAAGGAGTAATTTTATATTTAGCTAGAATTTTATTTTATTTCTATTGAAGTTGAGATTTGATTTTCCTACCTTACTAAGGATTTTATTTTATTTCTTAATTAACTAGAGTTGGTAGGTTATGTCTTCCCTATAAATAGAGGCTTTTTTCTCTTATTTTCTTTGATTAATAATGCGAGAATTTCTCTTAAAATTTGTTTTTTAAGTTTATGTTATTGAAACTTGTTCATTTTTCTTTAAGGCTTAGTTGTGTACTAGCCTTTTTTATTTTTCATGCTCGCTCACTATGTCAGGTGGTATCAAAGCAGGCAAGTCGCCTGCTTCGATGTCAAGTGGCTATAGTAGAGTAAGCAATTCTTGCTTCGATGTCAGGTGGCTATGATAGAGTAAGCAATCATATTCATGATTATGATTAGAATATGGGAGCCTGGAGAATGGCATGGCAGAATCAAAAGGTGGTGTCTAAGATCTTCAAGTATAAAGGAGATCAAAAATTTTGGCTGATTGCAGGACACTTTGAAGAAATTGATGATCAATTGATGTTTGGATAGTAAATACCAATAGAGATCAATTTAACAATAGGCCAAGTCCAAGAGATGATGTTGCTCGAGGCCAACCTATTGATGGATTTATTTCTATAAATATTCATTGACGTCAAATCTATGTAGAAGACGTCAAATCTATGTAGAAGACATTCCTTATTATTTTGGTAATCCTTATAATAATTTTTTTTTATTTGGATTATTGGATGGAATGAATTTTTGGATACTTGAAAATCCTACATGATGAACATGTAAAGTTAACAACCTTCAAATTGAGAAGATGTGCTTATTTTTAGTGGAAGAGGCTTCAATTCAAAATAAAGGAGAAAATAAGAGTGCCTATTAAATCTTAGTGGATAACGAAGTGATTGTTAGAAATGAATTCCTTTTGCTAGATAATGAGCCTATTTCACTCCAAGAAAATACGGTGTATTGAGCTAAAGAGAAGGTGGAGAGCATTGAAGTTAAAATAATGCATCAATAGATAGTTAACAATTAAAAAAAATTGAAGAGATTGATAGTGGAATTCAAAATCTTAAAGGTGATTCAGAAATCAAGAAGTTCATGGTAAATTAAAGGTCTGAAAATCCTAAAATTATTTTGATACGATTGAGTATGTTGACTTTATTGGGATTATAAAATTTGATTGCATTGCTATGAATCCTCTTCTACAATTTATTGGTTCAACAAAATATTGAGTTGAAGGATTTGTCTCCGGTTACTTCATAAAGGCACAAAGGTATTAAAAGTATTTATTTCTTTGGCATGGAAGACTTCAATTTTCAAGTATAAACTTGAGGATGAATTTTTTTAAGTGAAAGAGAATGACATTGAGGGGTTACATGAGTTATATTATTATTATTATTATTTAATTTTCCTAATTTGGTTAAATTGAATAAGGAAGTATTTTTTTATTTAGCTAGAATCTTGTTTTATTCCTATTGAAGTTGAGATTTGACTTTCCTACCTTACTAAGAATTTTATTTTATTTCCCAATTAACTAGGGTTGGTGTGTTGTGCCTTCCCTATAAATAGAGACTTTGTTCTCTTACTTTCACTGATCAATAATATATGAATTTGTCTTTCAACATTTGTGTTTTAAGTTTTTTTGATTGAAACTTGTTTATTTTTCTTTAAATCATAGTTATGTACTAACCCTATTTATTTTTCACACTCACTCGTTGTGTCATTATGGCTTATAGCTTTTGTAGTCTTTTCTTTCTCCCATAATCATTAGAGTGAAAATTTAAGTAAATATGATAAGTGTTAATGACTATTAAATTTGCACCTCATAGACTACTTCCATTTGTATGCAAATTACTATGTTATGCTTTTTATTGAAAAAATGATGGTGAACATACTTTAGAAGCCATAAAATAGGAAATTTTTATTGACTTGCTCTAAAAAAAATTTTCCCGAGTTGCATAGTTAACATGTGCAACAAAGGCGAGGACATTGTATGAAAACTAGGAAAGCTGTGAAGCATCCAAATTATCTTTCTATAAATTTGTGCAACCAAATTTTATTTTAATAAATATCCTAGAAATTGTCACATAATAATATAGATATCTTACTATATATGTTTATGTGTACTTATTGCCTTATTGAATCAGTAACTCTGCATGATTTGGTGATATCATTTTGAAAACTTGTTTAAGTCAACTAATTGGGATGGCTTGATGGATACTTTTATTTATTATGTTTTATCTTGGCCAAGCAAGAAATTGGCAACCTAAATGCATCAATATGCCTTCTTCTACTATATTTATAGAGTTATAGGCTTATGAGGCAGAGCACCAGAATTTTGTATGTCTTCATGTTATTTTCATTTGTTTATTTTTATTGTCCATATGCTCATGGTTCCCTTTTTTTTTTTTTTTTTTGAGGATGTTTTAGTTGAGTCACACTTATGGCTCTTTAAATAGCGACGAACATGAAGGAGGACAAGTTAAGACATTACTGATGCTTTTTTTTGGTAAATTTCAGCATTATAGGATTGAGATTTAGAATAAAAGGGAGGTTATGGTTAGGAATAAGTTAATAGCTCATTAGAATGATAAAAGAATTATTGTTTGGCTATTTTAGAAGCTATAAGCAGTTCTTGAGGTACCTTTTACAACAGATTGAGAGGAAAAGTCGTGGTGATGAAAGAAAGAACTGGCAGATATCCTTATGGCATATAAGAGGATGGAATGCTGATATTACTTTTAGAAAAAAAAAAAAGGGCTTATGTTCATTTTTGTTGGTTATGAATTTATGTTAATTTTTGCTGACTAAATTCTATAAAACACTATTCATCAGGAATATGAATTTAGAATTCATGATTTATTTTCTTTTACAATGTGTTCCTTGCTATAGTATGTATGTTTCTTCACTAGGTAAGATGTGTTTTTAACATTTTTCTATTTAGTTTTAGTAGTTTACCCTTCTAGAAGAGTAGGATTGTGTTTTTTGCATAGTCATCAATGTTAAGCAATTTGGCAATGACATTATGTATGGCTTCAATTTTATCCTTGTTATTTCACAATTTAAATTCTTGGATCAATAACTTTGATTACTACATATATCCTTATATGAGGAAATTCTCAATAAGAAAATTATATAATAGTTTACTATTTATGCTTTGCATTATTGATTTAGAAGCAAAGAATATCATATAGAAAAATGAAAGGAAAAAGCCCTCTTGTCCTCTCTTACACTTGAGTATTATTATAATTGCATTAATTCCATTGAATTTTGTTGGACTGATGGTTGTTATAATTACTTATTTATTATTAACATCTTAAGTTGTTTATTACATATTAAATAAATATTGTTTGGTTCGGGACAAAGAACTTTATTTTTTTAGAGAACATCCCTAAACTATTTGAAAATGATCAAGCAAATGGAAATGGAACTAAAAACAAGGTGGAAAGTAGAAAGAAATTTACATATTGAGGACATTAATAAGATGCAAATGAATGATGATGTGCTTTTAGATGCCCAAGACTTTTTGACTCAATATATGCCACAATCACCATCCCATGATATTTTTAATCGCCTTCAAAGCAATCAAAAATTATATTTGATGCCATTTTTAATGAGTTTATGGAAGTAGCTTCTTTAATGAAAGAAACTGTATATGCAATCATAGCCTCTAAACCATGTATATACACTACAAGTAAAATTATGAATGAGTTAAAAAAATTAGTCACATATTTGGGAGATGATGGATACTCTTAACTTTTTTAAGGATAATGAACATTAAGTTGAAAGATCTTTTGCATGTAATGATGATATTAAACTTGATTGGTTACAAAAATGGAGATGAATGGTTGATGCTAATCATATTATTGGAGGAATGTAAGGATTCAAATTGTTTTTTTGTTTATATACTTTTCTAGACTATGGTAAGATATTAATTTGTTATACTTTTATCCTACAATACTTATAAGACTTCATGTTATTTCTTAATTATGAATAGCATTATAAGAATTTTGTTGTTTGATTAGTAGATGCATATACATTTTTAGTTGATGAATATTTGTAGTTTCGTTTACAAGGCCTATTTTATCAAAAATCAAAACATTTTCAACCGTTTGCATATTTATACTAAACTTTAAAACTTGAAAAAACTAAGCTAATTTGACATATTATTTGCAATTTTAGCACAATTGCAATTTGGCCAAAATTAAAAACTAAAACTCATACATAACATTTGAGGTGGATTAGCTTACCTTATTATTATGAACTCACATTCTTATGAAGACTTAAAATGATATTTTAAAAAAATGAGAGAAATAAAGTTTTTACAAGTTAAATAAATTTTCTCATTTTCATTTTATATTTTTTTAATATTACTTAGATTGAAGTGTAACTAACTACTATAACAAGTATTTGGATGATATGGATGTGAAACTCATAGAAATAAAGATTAGCTATTTCACCTCAAATATTTCGTGCTATTTTACTTTTTATTTTTACCAAATTGTAATTATATTAAAATTGCAAATAATATGTCAATTTAAGTAAGCTTTGTCAAATTTTATAGTTTGGTATAAATTTGTAAAGGTCAAAAAAATTATGATTTTTTGACACCAATATGCCTATTTACAATAATTCAAACTCTTCCAATTAATCAATATCATTGTGATTTTTATTTAAATGAAATTTTAATTGAAAATTTAAATTTTATAGATTGTGACATTAAAATTTAAAATATAATTAAATATAAATATTTAAAAGGATTAAAAAAATAAATATTGATACATAGACTATTTTTAAAAATAAAATAATAATTTGAATGTTAAATAATTATACTTTTAATGGAATGCGACACAAAAACTATATATATAACATGTTTGAAAGGGTATTTTGGACTAAATAAAAAATTGATTTGAATAATGGATTTATACCAAACATGTTATGACCCGAATTTTAATTATTTATTAAATTAAATCGTGGATTTAGAGTGTTAATTATTATTTAATTATTTATGAGATAATTATTATTTGTGTTATTTTATTAAATTTTAATTAAGTGTTAAGTGTGTGTATATATATATATATTTGGGTGAGAAAAATTATAAAGGATATATTATTATTTTAAAATAAATTATTTTTGTACTTTTGTATTATTATCTTTAAAAAAAAAAGCCAAAAAATGTGAAAGTGCAGTAGTCTACTCCTCCTCTCTATTCTTCTTCTTCTTCTTCTTCTTCACTGCCCAACCACCTTGCCACCGCTCCGGACAGTTGCCAGACGTCACCACCATCGCCCAGAAACCACCACCAGCACCTCCTCCTTCCTCCTTCTCTCTCTCTCTTCCATTTCTTGTTTTGGCCGAATTGAGGAGAACGCCGGCCAAGATTTCGGCGGTTCCAAGAGCTGACGTCGGGCTCTTTTGAAAGCTCTCCTCCTGGGCTTCTAAAGCCCTCAACCAATTTTGGATTTCAGCTCCGGTAACTACTCCGATTTGTAGAAATTTGATTTTGGTTATTTTTAGTTAATTTGTTTATTTGAGCTTGAATTTCATTTTATTATGTATAGTTGCTTTGGGATTATTTGTTGTAGAGATTATGAGCTATCTAGATATGATTTTTATTTATTTTTCTGAAAATTTTAAAATTTTCGAGCTTCGGGTACTGTTTATGGCACTGTTTCGGGCTCAGATAATTTTTATATTTTTGTTAAATCCTATAAATTACGTAGATTAAACTTTGTGAAGGAAGTTTTGTAAAATTCTTTATAGAATTTTAAATATGAATTTTTATAGGTTATGTATAAATATGTATTTTTGGAAAACTGTTGGAAATTAATAAATTATTTGATTTTAATTAAAATTATTGTTAATTATTCTGTTTTAGACTATTTTTTATTACTAAAGGTATGAAAAATAATTTTTATAGTTATTTCAAATTAATTGTTAATTAGCGATAATTTTGGGAAAATATATGAAAAATAAACTTATTTATTATTTTTAAGTTTAAATGAGCATTTTATTATTTTTATGATATTAATAAGTGATTTTAACAATTATTTACAATTTATGCTAATTTAATTGTATAATGGGAATTTTATGCTATTAATTGATTTTATTAGTAAATATTATTTGTGAGCTTAAATTTTTATTATTTATTTGAAAAATAAATTTCTTTAATATTTTTATGATACATTAATGATTTAAGAAAGTTATATTATTTTTATGTATATTGTTGTGTGTTGGTTCTTGGTTGGGTAATAAATGTAGTTCGAGGGCCCAATCTGAGATGTGAAATTGTGGATATTTTGAAGTGTGTTTTTGTGCAGGATCGACTCTACTTTTAGTAGAGAGATATCCGCTTTACAAAGGAAACTCTGCCGAAATTTTGGTAGATTTCTCGTAAAACATGACATTGGGTCTATGTTAAGTTTTGAATTTTATTAGAATCGTGTCTTAGATCGAGTTTTCTTTAGAAATCTAGAATGTATAAGGTTAGGATTTTAATCCTAATTATTTTATTATTATTTTTATAGCTGCATCGAGAGTTAGGCCTTCCGGACCAGACCAATCAACTTAGAACAGAGGAACGCATTCCACTTGTGAGTTATTATTATATGTATGCATTGCATGTATACTATGTCATTGGCATCCATATTTCGAATAAATATGAATTTTCTTATTTATTATGCTTTATTACATTAAATGTTATTTATTATTGTTATCAAATATATATATGTTTATATAT
>CATIWM010202068.1:0-14386 GCA_949671775.1 Mallotus repandus | reverse complement strand
ATATAGACAAATCTTTGTATAAATACATATATGTATATATATATATATATTTTTTTTTTTAATCAACTTAACCAATTTAAGTCCTATATATGTATATATTTTAATAATTCAATTTAAATTCTTAACTTCCTAATTCTTATTATGGACTTAATTGTAAACATTTATAATCTTCTCCTATTTAACATTAGAACTAATACCACACATATCTCATGTATTTCTCATGTCTATATGTTATGCAAATAAATGTAATGTATTAGGTGGGCGTTACACCAGACATCCAAGAAGCCATGAATGTTTGATGAATAGTCCGCTCCCCTCTATCAGCTCCTCTTCATCCAGATCTGGCTCCCGAGTGCGCTTTCTCGGGGCATTAGTGGTTTTAGTAGGCACCACCCGCACTGGAGGCATTGCCAGATCCTTAACAGACGTTGTTGGTGGATTAAATCGAACCTCAGGATCACCCTCCTCCTGGGTCAAATCCGTGATGTCCAGATCTAACCCGAGCGACTCCAAAAGCTCATCGTTTGCAATGTTCATTCCATCCGCAAAGGTGAAATAATCAGCCATCTACAAAATGAAACAAAATAACAAAGTTAGAATATACCTTCAGAAGCTCAGAGATTAATAGCTACAACTCTATCTTTAGAACAAACTCATCGAATATATCGACGAGAGCAGTTTTTGGCAGACGTGCCCTTAGTAATGCTTTCTTCGTGCAACCGATGAACTAACTGCTTGTCTTCCTTAGGTAGACTGTGCAGGTGCCTTACTTTATGGCATTCGTCTACCCACATCCATCGGATGTTAATAAAATCTGAGGGATGTTCAATTATAAAAAACCTGCACCTCCAAGACTTCTGCAAATCTGAAAGCTTGACAAAAATACTATTATTCAGAGTAGCTGACAACGAGAAAGTCAGTTCCCCTTTCTTCTTATTTAAACTATACATAAACCAAAATGTCTCTAAGTTCGGTTCCCTATTCTCTCTATATGCAAGTTCTATGTACCCTGTTAGTATCCTATAACTATTCGGATGAAGTTGCCCATGCGTAATATTATACCTATTCAAAAAAGCTTTCACAAATAGATCTATAGAAAATCGCAGACCACCTTTTAATTGGTCCGCATACACTACCATCCTCACCATATCTGTAAAAGGCTCATAAGCCCTAAACCTACTCTCAATAGTATGCAACGAGAAGTCATTTGGAATATCATATCTTCGCCTATACCACACTAGCATACTATCATCTACTTTGGATTCGAAGATATCTGACTTCACCTATTCCCTTGCAGCCATCACAAAGTAAAAAGAAGATGAAAATAAAACTAATGAGAATGGAAGAGCGTTCACTTGACAAATTGAGAAATTTCGGCAACAAACGCTTGTAAAAAGCAAGCGAGCAAAAAGTAGAGAAGGAAGCAAAATGAATAAGAAGACGCAGTAAGAGCTTCTCTCCGCAACAAACTAGGCTATTTATAAAGCCAAAGAAGAATCCAGAAGGACATCAAACACCCTTAGGGTGGAATACTAAACAGGTATCTCTTAAGGGTAAATCGGCCAATACATATCTGCCATAAACACTCATTATCAGCACAATTATCAATAAAAATGTCCTTTCAACTGACGCGATTCTTCAGTGGCACGGCGTACTGAAACATCTCGTCTTCTGACAAAATGAACAGACACGACAGTTACACAAATTCAAAATTCAAAAAGCATATCAAAAGGCATGAAACTTATAAAACACACATCTCGTTGCCAGCTCTCCCAGATCTCGAGTCTCTAAATTGCACCGAGCATCTCAAAGTCAAGTATATATGAAAACTCGCATCCTCAGGTCGCTACATTGCACTGAGCATCTCAAAGTCGAGTATATATGGAAACTCGCATCCTCAGGTCGCTACATTGTACCGAGCGATCACTCAAAGTCTAGTATATATGGAAACTAGCACCCTCACATCGCTCTCCAGCATTGAGGTCTCAAACTCTAGCATTAGTTGGTCCCATTCTGCATGTTGCAACAACACTGGTGGGTTAATCCCTCGAAACGTGTATTAACGCCGAGCATCTGTATAAGTCCAGCTGGCATCTCTTTATTTCACTCAGACATCAGAACTTCGAAGACTCGGTACCGAGCATCTTAACCAACAGTGACTGAGGCTGGCCACCTCAGCTCACCTTTCAGCATCAACATACGACCTTCTGTTTCTTCTTCCGAACAACTCTGCGTCATCGTCACCACAAATAATGAACTTCAGAAATCTCAGACATAAATATCCGACCAAACTTGCGGGGGGGACTCTTGATACCCCTCAGGTAAATTCTCATTTAATTGATACTTTATTTTCCTAAACAAAAGATTACTTGCAAAACAAGGATGTCCAAATCAATTAGGAAAAGGAGTTTCTCATCAGGAAGAATCCCAGGTCAAAAAGGAAAACTCCATAAATAGGAACAAGTCCTACATAGAAGAGGGATCTTATTCCTCTCAGGTTTGAACATTATATTCTCTATAAATACTCTTTCCCTCCCCTCAAATTATTCATTCTATTCTATTCTTTTTGCTTATTGCTCTCTCTTTATTTCTCTAAATTCTCTCTAATCTCTCTCTGACTTAAGCATTAGAGGGTTTGTGGGTGAAACTTCACTTCTCACCTTGTTTCTCTGTTGATTTCTCGGAGGTTTTGGAAATTAAATTATCAGTTTATCTCGCTGATTCATTAGTAAATGTATAGGATTATAAGAGATGGTGTCATATTTTGACGCATCACTTCTTGAAAATATTTTTAAGGGGTAGTTTATTTTGAATTGTTGCAGCTTTAATATTTAATGATGTTAGTTTCCATTTTATTTGGCAAAACCTAGCAATCTTGATTTCTCATTTGGATTCTCTTAAATTGTCCCTGTATCCTGGAAGAATACAACGACAGTATAGTGATGTGGAGGTATGGATGCCTGGTTTAGGATGACATAGTGAGGTATAGAATCTTGTTTCACCACTTTCTCAAAAGAAATTATTTGGCATGGACTTGGTGAATTCAGCTTCCTCTATTGTAGTAGTTCTGAAGTTTAGCAATTTTGGAAAATGTTCAATTCTCTTACGTTAGTTACTCTTATTATGGAAAATGGTGGATTATTCTTAAGTGTCGAAGAATTGTTCTGCTCATGAGACCGCTGCCATGCTAACAAATGGACACAATTCAATCGAATCTGATTTGGGCACAGCTATAGTTCCTTTTAATTTAGAATCACATTCGAATATGTTTGCTACTGTTGGGAGGGGTGATGTAACTTCCCAGTCTATGCGGGAATCTGTTTCCGATGCTGAGAACATGACATACCAACTTCAAACACCGTTGTGGCAGGGTAGGCCATGTGTTAGTGAGTGTGCTGCTCCAAGAAATATAATGAATGGACAAGAAGAATTGATGAGTGAAGCTAGTGGTTTCTTTAGATGTGAAACCAGAGATTACATGCAAAATAGCAGAGACGATGATGGAGTGTTCTTGTTCTCTTGTTAAACTTTTATTATTATTAATATTATCACTAATACTATACATTTTTCATGGTTAGCTAGCTTCATTTAGCGTTCGATCTCTAACTTATTTAAATGATCTTGGAAGCTAAACCTTTTATAGCTTCACCTATGTTATGTCATGTTAGGAACCAACTAGGTGCGGCCGCATAAATAAGCTGGATCAGCTGTCTTTTTGATGCAGTTGTAAGAGATGTAGTTATTTACTAATGATCGAATAATCCAAATAAGCTAATATTGACAACAAAACTAAATAAACAATACCATTCCAAATAATGAACAAAAGCCAAGTTGCCAATAATATTTATCAAGATGACTAAAACTATCCTAATTTGGTCATTATTTGGCTAAGGAATCCAACTTCACATTCCAATGTGAAGTTGGAATCTGATATTAAATTGATAAGAAAAATGTATTTCTTCCATATATGAACACATTGTTAATAATTTCAGATGACTCTGATTGGTTCAGCTCACAGCTCCTTATTCTAACCAAAAAAAAAATTGATAAGAAAAATGGATTTCTTTCATCTATGAACACATTGTTAATACTCTTGACAGGTTTATTAAATCATTATTTTACCGTAGAAGCATCATTCCAAGCTCATTTTTCATTACAAAAACAAGACATCCACTTAACATATGTACAAAGTTCACAATATATACTAAAGCCTGCAACTAAACAACATTCATATCTATGCAGTCTTCTCATATTTTTCCATATACAAAACCAGTTCGATTCATTGAGTAAACTTTATAACTGAGAGTACATTTTCCTTCATCTCCACCAATTTTTTTCCTCCTACCTTTTATAGCTACAGGCCTAAGTACTTGATAGGGCAAAAGATATCAGAAAAATTAACATTGTTGACAGAGGCTTCTTCATGTCGAACTCGCTATCCATGACAACAACTTGGTCAAGGTAATTTTCTTTGCCTTTAGCCCATAGCACAAAGCACATACCGGTAACCATCAATAGCATACCTGCAAGGCTGCATTATAAACACAAACTCAAGCATTTTAGAGACAACAAAAGAGAGGACCGCTAAAAAAATTATCAGAACTAATTATGTTGTTGAAATTTTACCTTCCTATTATAATGGTTTCGCCTATGGTAATGATAGAGAGCACCACTGAGATCACTGTTCCAATGGGGTTAAACATGGAGACCAAAACAGGACCTTTTTTCTTCATTGCCCATCCATTGAAGCTTACACATGATCCACCAACTGCACCTACATGTGCACATCCAAGGATTATGATGCAATATAGCAATTTTGTAAAATTTAAAAAATAAAATAATTTAATAATATTATTGTTAAGATAATACTCACGAAACCAGACAATTTTATTAAAGGATACTAAAGTATTCCAACATTACGTAGAATAATTATTGCTACCATAAACACGAGCTAAAAAAAAAATTGTAGAGGTATAGTCTAATAAACTCTACGGTCTTTGGACTGCAGCTTCTTTTTGGCCACTCTCTAGTTTTATTCACCGGCTTAGTTGCAATAGGTTTTAAAAAGTCTTTTTTTTTTTCTGCTGGCCATCAACTGTGTCTGTTTTTTTTCTTTTCTTTCTTTTCATGCTCTTCGATACTGAATGTATAAACGGCATCGTTTCCACCATATTCTCTCCCTCCACAATCCGCTCCAACTATCTTCGCTCTTCGATGAAATTAAACGGTGATCCAGTGTGGTAGAGTCTTGTGCCAGTCCAGTGTCTTATTCGCCGCATACTAGCTCCTCAGTTAACCCTTAACCTCTCAAAAACTCGGAGCTTGCACCAGATCCGCCGAATACCTTAAGCACCGTTTAATTTCCGGCATGGCGTCTCCTTCTCTCTTTCCGGTTGCCGGTAAGTCTACCACTCTTTTTAAAATAGTCGAAAGCTTTTAAATTTATTGTTCGCGGGCTTCTGTTCTTGTTCTACGTCATAGGCGCTCTGTTTGGTTGTTGAGAAGAATGTGGCACATTTTTTGTTTTCTTGAAGTTGCTAAAGATGTTTCTTATGTTTTAGAAGTGAATAAAAAGTTGTAGGTGAAGTAAGGTGGCCACAAGAGTGGCTGAGTGTCTCATTGTAAATGTGTATAAGGTGTTTGATCATTTGCCTCAATGAACTTTTTTGGGCATTTTAATTGCATCGTTCAAGGCCTTGTTTGAGACAAAATCATTTTACCTGTGCATGACGTTGTTTCTTTCAAAATGTCTTTATTTGCTTTTTTTTTTTTTTAACTTGAAATAATTGTATTCTAGCAACCATGATGTTTCAAACATGAGAATTGATAATTCAATTCTACTTAATTTGTGATTTTTTTAAAAAAAATTTAACACTATTTAATTACTAACTTATGTTTTGAATTAAAAATTTGGATTGCTCTTTTGGGTTGTTTCTGATAAGTGGGAGTATTAGGGAAATGGTAGAAACATCATAATACTTCTGCCTTTATTCCTCATTTTTCGAAATTTTTCTTCTTTATTTCATTTTCACATTTTGAAATTGTCACACTGAATCATGAATTTTGGTTCTTCATCAGCCTAGTGGAGCTTGTTAAAGGTTAATGGTGGTTATGTCTCATAAAGAAATTCTATGTTTTTTGTCTTTTTATCAGGGAGTTCCTGTAAAATTCAAAGTATGATAAGTCATGTTCCTTTTGATGTTTCGTGTGGGTTTGATCATGAAGTAGGGAATTCTAGTTTACATACACAGTACAAGAAAAGAAGAATATCTCCAAACAGTAAAGATGAATCTTTTGAGATCTTACGACAGATTGAATCTTCATTACCCACACTGTGCTCAACAGATTATTATATGGAACCTTCTTTGACTGATTTGGTTGCCCAAGAACTTATTGATCCTGGTTATTGCAACCACGTTCCAGATTTTACTGTTGGCAGATTAGGTTTTGGATGTGTTAAGTTTCTTGGGACAACTGATATTAGGTGGTTGGATTTGGATCAGATAGTGAAGTTTCATAGGCATGAAATAGTTGTTTATGAAGATGATAACGCCAAACCTGAAGTTGGTCAGGGTCTTAATAAGACTGCTGAGGTGACTTTGACTTTACAATTAAGATTGTGTGATTTAAATGAGAGGCAGCTCAAAAATGCTTTGAAGAAATTGAAAGAGAATGCAGAGAGACAAGGGGCTAAATTCATCTCATTTGATCCAGAAAATGGTGAATGGAAGTTTTTAGTTTCCCACTTCAGCAGATTTGGATTAAGTGATGATGACGAGGAAGATATCACTATGGATGATGTTGCAGCTGTTGAAGAACCTGCTGAAATGAATGAAGGTGAGACTCCTGAGACAAATGAAGAAACTCGAACAGAATTAGATCCAACTGGACCTATGCTTTATCATTCTCTTCCTGCACATCTTGGTCTTGATCCTGTGAAAATGAAAGAGATGAGGATGTTGATGTTTCCTGTTGATGAAGAAGAGGAAGTCGAGAATTTCAACGGCTCTTCACGGCAGAAACTGTCCTCCAGTAAAGAACATGGAAGAAATCCTCCTCAGCATTCTGCTCAGAAGATAAGCCAGAGATCTAGTATACATGTTATGAGGAAAATGCCATTGGCTCTACTGGATTACAGGCCTGGTAATTTTGATTCCAGTTCCCCTGATACCATTTTGATGTCCAAGCAAAACAAAGGCTTGCCTTTAAGGACAATAAAAGGAGAAGGATTTAAGCTAGACCTTAATCATGAGACACCAGTGACAGGAAGCTATGCTCACAACATAGTTGATGCTGGTCTGTTCATGGGTAGGTCATTTCGTGTAGGGTGGGGTCCAAATGGAGTCCTTGTTCACTCTGGTGCTCCAGTTGGATGTAGTGGATCTCAGAGGATATTGTCTTCTGTAATTAATGTAGAAAAAGTTGCTATTGACAGAGTGATCAGAGATGAAGATAACAATGCTAATAAAGATCTAGTTGAGTTTGCCTTTGACTGTCCTTTGAATCTTCACAAAGCTATAAATCATGAAACAAAAGAAGTTGGGATGGGTTCCTTTAAACTAAAGCTTCAAAAAGTTGTATCTGATCGCATTATGCTTTCGGAGATTTGTCGGAGTTATATAGACATCATTGAAAGGCAGTTGGAAGTTTCTGGGCTGTCATTATCTGCACGGTTGGTTTTGATGCATCAGGTTATGGTTTGGGAATTGATAAAAGTTCTTTTTTCTGAAAGGGAAAATAGTGGACAGTCAAAATCCATGGGTGCTGACAATGAGGAGGACATGATGCAGGATATGAAGGAAGGTTCTCTGGAAATTGACCAGGAATCACTTCCTCTTATCAGAAGAGCAGAGTTCAGTTGTTGGTTGCAAGAAAGTGTTTGCCACCGTGTCCAAGAGGAAGTGAGCTCTCTGAATGAATCCAGTTATCTTGAACACATTTTCTTACTCCTGACTGGGCGACAACTGGATGGAGCTGTAGAATTAGCTGCTTCTAGAGGAGATGTTAGACTGGCTTGTTTATTAAGCCAAGCAGGTGGGTCCATGGAGAATCGTGCTGATGTTGCACGACAGCTTGATCTTTGGAGGATCAATGGGCTGGACTTCAATTTCATTGAGAAGGAAAGATTGAGAATCTATGAGTTGCTTTCTGGTAAAATTCATGATGCGTTAAATGGTGGTAAGATTGACTGGAAGAGGTTCTTAGGTTTATTGATGTGGTATCGCCTAGCACCTCATACGTCTCTGCCCATTATTTTTCAAACTTATCAGCATCTTCTTGATGATGGTAAGGCTCCTTATCCCCTGCCCATTTACATTGATGAAGGACCAGCAGAGAAGGCTGCCAATTTCTCTAGGAGACACTTTGACCTCTCGTATTATCTTATGCTTCTTCATGCCAAAGGAGATGGCGAATTTGGCTTTCTGAAGACCATGTTGAGTGCCTCCTCTTCAACTGATGACCCTCTTGACTACCATATGATCTGGCATCAGCGAGAAGTATTGCAGGCGGCTGGTATTTTGACTTCTAATGATCTTCATGTTCTTGACATGGGACTCGTTTCCCAGCTACTGTGTATTGGGCAATGTCATTGGGCAATCTATGTGGTCCTTCACATGCCCTGCTGTGATGATTATCCGTATCTCCAAGCTACGGTTATTAGGGAAATTTTATTTCAGTATTGTGAAACTTGGAGTTCCGATGAGTTACAACGCCAATTTATTGAGGACCTTGACATTCCCCAGGCATGGTTGCATGAAGCTATGGTATGCTATTGCTTCTTGCCAAATTGCTTTTTTTCCCCTTTAATGTTTTACATATCTCTAGTTCCTGTTTGTCTATGAACTTGGTCTCGTATGACTATAGGATGTTATACATGCTTTGATATCATGAATAATAATTTATTAAAAGACCTATATAGATGGTTCTTCTGACCTATAAATATATTCTCATTCCTTCAGATGCACTTCTCTCCATCTACCTCCTTGCAAAATTTCTAAATGCACCATGTCAAATATGCAGAAGTCCCTGTAAAAGCAGCAGGATTGTCTCTCCATTTGTGCAGATTTGCATGAACATCTGCAATGGTTATAATTTATGTTGCAGTTGACTTTAGTGTTGACATTTATGTTGCAGTTGACTTTAGTGTTGACATTTATGTTGGATATTTCACATCCTTTGGTGTCCATGTGCATGCATTTATGTTTGTGCATTAAGAGTAATTTATTGAAAACTTTCAGAGGAGAATCTGCAACTTGATAAAAATGCAGTGAGCACAATTTTATTTCCTCCAAAAGGCCTTGTGTTCCCCCAATTCTTCTCTTCTGATGCACATTTTTACACATCTAGATACCCTTTTCGAAGGATTGAGGCTTGTCTCTTCACCAGCTACACCTCCTGATTTGTGGACATCAATCGGATATAAGTTGCATCCAGTGAACTCTTTTTCTATTGCAGCAACATAAATATTGATTGTTCTTCCATCTTGTTCAAAAGCTACAAATTAATTATTTGCTTCATTCTGCCATTTCTCATGGCGTGGTACTGGTAGCACACATATGTTGGTTGCCAAATTTTGATTTTGAAACCCATATTAAGACTAGTTTTGAACTTGCAAGTTCCTCTATAACTTTTGCTAAAATCTTCCGTCCTGGACATGTGGATGGGCTCTGTTAGATTGCTTCCACACAAGAGTGTGGCATTCACAAGTTTGTTATGATAATTGATAAAATTTTACCCTATTGAACGCAGGCAGTGTACTTTGATTACCATGGGAATCTCTTGAAGGCCCTTGAACACTATCTTAAATGTTCAAATTGGCAAAAAGCTCATTCAATTTTCATAACTTCAGTTGCTCATTCATTGTTTCTATCAGGTAAATCTTTCATTTATTGAGTATTGTTCTGCATAAATTTATTCATCTTTGTAAATTGGTATTACTTTAATTACTTTTCCAAAATAGGCTGGCATGATGCAGTCGTAAACTTGTAATTGAAATTTGAAAGTAGGAAAGTCATGCTCAGTTATTTTGGCATTGATTTTTTAATTTCTTTTTTTAATTAGTTTTTTGTTTTGAATTTCTGTCTATCAATTCAGTTACTTAAAAAAAAATGCAACTAAAACTACTGAATTTTATTAATCATATAGAATTATTACTTTTGTAAACTGTAAAGTATTTTGTAATTAATTATCATAGAAAGTGAATAATCAAGCTGAAATATGTTTATAAGGCCAGGTTTAATTTCCTAACTTTGTCAATTTAGCTAAGGTAGCATATAAGAATGTCTAATAAAGCTTGGTTAGCAAAATCTTTAGTTTGATTTGGTAAAGCAAATACATACCCTCACTATTGAAGACTTAAATATCTAGGAAGCTTAGGGTAATTGTGAGGTCTTTGGATTTTCTACTAATTTGTTTTCTCATTTTTATAAATTTTCCTTTCCTACAAAGTTTTTGCTTCAATCACTGTTCAAATTTCAGTTATTGGGTACTTTATATTCACATTAAACCACTGACTCCCCACTTAATGAGGAAGTGGATAGAATTTTCATTTATGTGGTTTTTCCTTTTACCTTATTCTTTGAAATCTTCTGTTTCACATCTGTGATGGGAACTAAATTCAGTAATTTAGATGGGCTCTTTCTCTGCAATTCCAAATTCATTGCTGGAAGATTTTTAACAATTTGGTAGCTGACACTGGAAACTGAACTCTTTAAGTTCAGAATTGTGGATATTGACAACTTTTTGTGCCATCAGAAAAAACTTTAGAGTGAGAAAGCTAAGTGCTTTTGACCATTCAGACCACTTGGGATATGGACATTCTTCCAAAATTGTCAACGTTGCCAACTTTTTATCCATCAAAAGCCTTTTCTAGTGAGAAATCTAGGTGCTTTTGAACATTCATAGCACTTGTAATATGGGCATTCAGGTCTAGATCTCTGTGGATGCAAGGTCATGGAGGGTCTTCTATTTAATTAAAAAAAAGGGGTTGGGCAACGGAAATAGTTTTATTTGATTTCTGATTTATTTTGGGAAAACTTGATTTGCTATCAAGAATAGGGGTGTGCAAGACTACCAAACAACCGAACTGACCTGGGTTGGCTCGGTTTGTTTACTTTCTATTTTCAATTTTTATGAATTGAACCGAACCAAAATTCTGATTTGGTTTGGTTTCATACTTAAAAAAATTCAGTTAACGGAAATAACCAAACAAACTGAAATTTTAGTTATTTTATTTTTTATATTTTTCAAATAGTATAATAATTTAATAAAAAATATTAAAATAATTAATATTTGTAAAAATTCAGTTTGGTTCGGTCGGTTTGATTTTTGGTATGGTTCGGTTCGGCTCTGTTTGGCTCGATTCAGTTAATTTGGTTCAGTCAAAAAAAGTCCCAAAACCGACCAAACCGACCAATTACACACCCCTAATCAAGAACTCACAACTTTGACCCTCAAGGCTTTCTCATTGTCCCCTGCTCATCTCTCATCCAAAAAAGTGTGGAGGGTTGACAAGAGAAATGTGTTCTTTCCTATGTTATGTTGGATTGTCCTAGAGTTGTAAATGCTTCAGACAGAAAATCTGATAGATGCTCTTCCTTCATTGTTTTTTGCTGAAAATGCCTGTCAGAAATTCACTTCCAGACTCATATTTTTTGGTCAATACTTGCTTTGATTACGTTGTGTGATGATGAGTTTTTTATGTTGGCTTTGCTTTATTTCTTAATCAACTAATGCAGCCAATTATTCGGAGATATGGAGGCTTACAACTTCAATGGAGGACCACAAGTCTGAAATTGAGAATTGGGACTTGGGAGCTGGAATTTATTTATCGTTCTATTTGATAAAAAGTTCATTTCAGGAAGGCTCTGATACTATGAGTAACCTGGTGAGAAAATCTGCCATAAAAGTTAATGCTGTAGACCTTAGCATGCATTCCATAGTCCATACCCATATCATTATCAGCTACAAAAGCAAACAATACAAAGTGAATTGGACTCACAGTAAAAAAATTCTAGCTTAAGCTGTGTTGTTGCCATGGTCAACATTAGAGCTGCACTAAAGCTTGTTGCAACAAACCATTTCAAGCCTGGCGGTCCATGGGCAACACTTTTTCTATGGCTTTTCTCAAGATGTTGAATGGAGCATTGTTGTATGTTTGCCATATAAAACATGCTCTCTTCAAATGATATTTCTTTTACATTGATTCTCCTATGTTGGAATAGTCATTCACATTGGCGCTTTTCACTCTTACTGGATTTAAACAGGGAACAAAATACGACTTTAATCTGAGTTATTTGATGTCTGTTTAATTACATGAACATGAAATTCAATCAATTGTAGTGATCCTAGTAATAGTATATGACTTAAATGTTTTTTCCTTGTAACTTTTGAAACATTTTTTAATGATACTTAGGCATTGAAAAAGCCTGCAGAAGCACAAAAACAATAATGGTGCTCCTTCATATACCCTGCATAATTATGAGTATCTCTGAAAGGTGTAGCATATTTTGCAGGATTCTCTGGAGAGCAAAAATTCAAATTCTGCCTGCAAAGACTTCCTTAGTCATCTGAATGAATCTTTGGAAGTTCTTGGTGACCGTTTACCAACTGATGCAAGGTATTTTAGTATATATGCTTTATGGTTAATGATCACCAGCATTTTTTTAGCATCCTTTCACTTATTTTATAAGATTCAAGCATGCTGACTGAATTTTAAATTTTGAAAACAAATTGTCTTGGCCTATGTCTTTACTTAAGATACTATATCTAAAGGTGGGTAATATGGACATTCACTTCTTTTTCCTTCTTCACCTTTAACCCCCATCCAAACATGGTATTTTCAATTTTTCATGCAGTTTATTTACCTATACATTACTGTCACTGTGCTAATATATGATCTTTCCGCCAGTGTCTTGTAAACTAGGGTGTTGGTCTATGCATGTGGCTTGCCAATTGTTTAAAATAAGAGCAAATTAAATTTTTCTCCTTAAGATTTAACCTAATTTATATATACCTCTTTCTTGTTTTTAAAATAGAATTTTTAAGTCCCTTAATTTTTGTTCTGTTAACATTTAAGAACTTCTGTTAGGATTAGACCATTTTTTCGTTAAGTGCTATATAAAAAGACTACAATGTCATTTCAAATAGTAAAAAACTATAATTAACTATAAAATATTAATAATATATTAATCCTTTGTATTTATTAACATTAAATATATACATCATTCACTTACTCTTACTAATGATATGATTCATAAAAAATGAACCATATTATTTGTATTTATTTTATTGTTTAGAATGACATTTTAGTGTTTTTATATAGTACTTAACTGAAAAAAATAGCCCAACCCTAATAGAAGTTATTATCTGTTAACAGAATAAAAGTTGAGGGGTGCAAAAATTCAACTTTCAAACAAGAGAAAAGAAAGTGTTGATTAGGTCAAACCTCAGAAAGGAAAATGTAATTTGCTCTTAAAATAATCACTGCTCCAAGCATCACAAGTTGTGAGGTCAATGCATTTTAATTTTATAAAAAAATGCTATATAAAGTTGACTAAGATAGATGCTAAAATTGTATGATGAGTTCTAATTGATTGATATATTTCGACTTACCTTTGATGCAGTCTAGCTATTGATACCTGCTTTTTTGCCATAAAAATTCTATTGGCATTCCTGTGTTCTTGTTTCACTGGGAATCCTTGTGTTGTAAGGAAGTTCATGCTTATGGTTTGCATTAACAAACTATTCAGGAAAAGTGTCCTTTGTAGATAAGTTGTGTTTTTTCCTTCTAAATGTGATAATGTGGCTGGAAATTGTGATGGGCTGAGTTATACTTGGGCTCATGGATTGTTTGCCAAGTGAAAACAATCAAGGAAAAAGGTAACAAAATTTCGAGATGATACATTTCTGCTTAAGTTCCTAACATGGCATTATTGTCAATGTTGCAGAGTAGCATACACAAAGATGGCAGAGGAGATCAATGAGTTGCTTCTAACCAACTTAGAAGGTGCAACACGTGATGCTCAGTTAAGTTGCTTCGACACTGTTTTTAGTGCTCCAGTTCCCAAAGACATCCACTCGAGTTATCTGCAGGATGCTGTCTCTCTCTTTACATGTTATCTTTCAGAGATGACTACTTAGTCCTGTGGGTATCGGGAAACTTATAATTATGGTATGCAACCATTGTAAACTCGCTCTTGTATCCAATTTTGATCTTTCATATGTGGAAATAGACATCCGTTGATTTGTTTCTGAAGTCTTTTGCCACCAATTGTTGCTCTTACGGATTGTGCGAGCCAAACTCCTCAACTGGCTTTGATCTTGCAAGAGAAAGTAATTGGATGATCTCGGGAGAAACCTGTATCCTTGTAATGCGTATGTATTA
>CATIWM010201978.1:0-23156 GCA_949671775.1 Mallotus repandus | reverse complement strand
CCTTAAAAAGTGATTTGGATCATCACTTGATTTAATTAAATTCCTTCCTCTATAATTATATCTATAAATACTAACTTATACTTACATTCAATCAATATAATGAATGCAAATGTACTTAGAATTGGGGTACGGGTGTGACAGTATAAAAATTATTTTTTTTTGTGATTTATCCCAACTTGGCAAATTTGATCAATTAGCTTTGATTAGTTTTTCAGAAAAGTTAAATTAAGTCTATAACAACTTTTGTTTAACTAATTCACCCCAAAATTTTTATATATTTACTAATTAGGTCTAATTTATTAAATTTTAAAATATGTAAGACATTAATTAATAAATCAATTATTTTTAAAATTCAAAATTAAAAACTTAAATTGCATCTATCTATTCAACTTTTTAATTTTTACTAAAAATCAAATTAATATTATCAATTATTTTAGTTTTTTTTATATTTTTTTCATTCACAAATATTAAGAGATATAAAAAAAATATATGCGTAGAAGTAAGAGATTGAGAACTTTGAAATTTTAAATATATCTAAAGAAATATAGAAAAATTAAAAATGATCTTCTTTAAAAATTTTAAAAATTTAATTATTAAAATCAGGTGTCTTATATATATTTAAATATGATATAATTTGAATCTCAATAATGATTTACAAAATATTTGGAGTGAACTAGATAAAAATAATGATGTGACTTACCCATATGAAAAGTGTGGGAGATGTGTTTTTGATAAAATAATAAAATTAAACTTACTGAAAATTAGTATTTTTAATTAATTCTCCCAAAATATTTTATGAATTACTAATAAGGTTCAATATGTATTAACTTTAAAAACATGTGACACATAATTTTTGAAAAATTTGTAGAGGGAGTGAATAGGGATTTTGATGAAATTAAGAAAGGATTAATTGTTTAAAGAAAAATTTAAAGAGGGTTAAGAAATTTAAAGGATTACAAGCAAGAATAAAAGAAAAGAAAAAGATCAAGAAGAACACAAGAGATTTATGGAGTCCAGGTTTTTAATCAACTCTACATCTCCTATCTAATTTCTCCCAAGTTAGGATTTTTCAAAATACTCGCACCAATCTCAAACCTTTACAACAATTGAGTTTTTCTTGAATAAACTCAAATCACAATCAAATCTCAAGTGTTTTTCAATGGCTATAACACTTAAATCACGATTGATTTTGATTCTCACTACCCTTACTTAAACCAAGAAAGATGTAGAAGAAGAATCCTATCACTACTCACAATCCCAACTCTCAAAGAATTAATAAATATATAAGTATACAATGAATGAGATTGAAGAACATTTTAATTTCTAAGCAATAAATTCTTTCAACCAACTTTCTAACCTCTAAAATGTGTATTCAAGAGGTTTTTATAGCCAAAACTTCAGAAACTAGTTATTGGAAAGGAGAAATTTGTGCTTCTTTTCTGTTCTTCATTAAATGCATTCTTTAGATTTTGCAGAAATTAGACTGCTCATGGTTGTAAGGAGTATATATAGTCACGATCATGGGGATAAAAAAAACTAGCCATTGCAGTTAAATTCTGCCCGTTGTTAAGTTATCATGTCACTCGTGATCCTCCTCACAATCATGAGAATCACGCATAAGGAGTCTTAGATTGCAATGCTTCTATTGTGCTTGAGGCTCATGAGTCAAACTGCTTTGATCACAATCACGGTGCTCCTCACGATCATAATTGTCATGAGGAGTCATGATTCTTTGAGATTAAGAGGCCTTGAATGATCATGAATGGGATTACCCTCCTCACGATCGTGACTAGAATCACGAGGATCACACTAGATTGATTTAGAAACTTGAGGTTTTGAAGTCCCTTGACACGTGAAGGTGATCACATCCATCACAACCTCTCTTATATTTGAAGGATAATGTTTCTTGTCACTCCTCGCGACAAGAAACAATAAGTCGTGAGGAGTGACAATTATGTTTTGCCTTTAATTTTTTTATAACTACATTATTAAAAAAATAAAAATTATTTACAAGTTACAAGTGTTTAAATCATGGTACAACGGATTCATCCAGTGCATTTTAGATTTTATTATATTCCATCAATTTAATTAATCGTTAAAAATTTAAAATTTCAAAAGCAGTAACAAAAAAATTATTTACAAGTTACAAGTGTTTGAATCATGACACGATGGGTTCATCCAATGTATTTTACATTTTAGATTCCATCAATTTAATTAATTGAGGCATAATGGATTCACCCAGTACATTTTTTGTTTTAAATTCCATAAATTTTATTAATTGTGGCACAATGGGTTCACCTAGTGCATTTTAAGTTTTAGATTTCATCAATTTAATTATTTTTTTTGAAATAATTAATTTAATTAATTGTTAAAAAATTGAAATTTCAAAAAAATAAATTTTAATTAGTATTAGAGACAATACTGTAACTGCCCTAAAAAATTCCGCATTATGTATCATTATCCTTCATAAAATTAGTAATTGTGACATTTTTTGTTTAATTAGTTTTTAGTTTTACTTATACTAAAACCACTCTCTCATAATAATTTTGTCCATCCACTCTCATATTGTATAAAATTGCATCCTCAAATTCTATAAATAATTAGCGACGTCACAATTGTTTTATATCTAATTAGCGCTCAACTCATCTCAAAAAAGCGTTCAATTTTATTGGGAAAAGGTTCATTTTGGCCCCTAATATTTTGAGCAAGGCTCAATTAGACCCCTCATCGAATTTTAGGCTAAAAAAAATGAGGGTTTTGCGTTTTTTAGCTATTTTGGCCCCTTACTAACGGATTGGTAATTTGAAAATCATTCTCCCATCAGAAATAGAATGACGTGGCAGCCATGTAAAAAAAAGGACCCCACACTTGCCACGTAAGAAAGTCATTCCTGTAAAGGAAAGAAGTTTGGCGCTACATCCATTAATGCTGTAACCAACCCTTTGTATGTTGAGGAGAAGAGAGAAGCGAGATAAAAAATCCCCATTTTCTCTCGATAGTAACTCTAGAAAGCCATCATTTTACTGATTGCAACTTGATGTATCAAACGAAATATTGAGGTTTATGATGGATAATAGTGGCCAAAGAAAGCTTATTTTTACAATATGTGGAAACAAAGATAATGTAAGCTTTCGTCATTTTATTTGTTTTGCATGTTGAAAGTGTTGCCTTTGAAATGTCATTTTCTTCACAGAGTATTAAATGTGTGTTTGTTTTTTCTATTTTCTGTTCTTGTCAGTGATGTCAACAATAGTTAATATCGTTTTTCATTTTGGGGGTACTTGGAAATTTCAAGTCGATTTGCTTGAATACACTGATGGTGATATTGACATCTTGTATGATTTTGATGCTGATTACATGTTTTATGGTGATCTATTGCATAGATATAAACATGAATATGGGTATAAAAAAATGAAGAAGATATTTGTTCTCGAACCTGAAAGAGAACTGACAGATGAACTATTTTTAATTCATGATGATGAAACAGTTAGAAGGGTGCTAAATTACATAACCAGATATTCATGTGTGTCTGAAATTGAATTTTTTGCTGATCATGAGGTGGACGACCCTTTGTTTGCATCTCGTGTGTTAGAGATAGGATGGGAAGATCCTCAGAACTTTACTATTAATGACCTTGTGAATGAGAATGTTAGGAACGAAAATGTAGATGTTAATGCTAATGACTTGGATTTTGATGTGGAAATAAACACAACTGATAGTGTTAATTTAAAAGAAGAATGAGAGCATAGGGTTGAAGCTGATGGTGCATAGAACATACTTGGTACCTAGTGTTCACAAGCTAATATACACAGAGCAGAGGGGTCAAACAGAACAGAGGAGACAGCAACACAGGGAGGTGGTCCAAGCACAAAGGGTACAAAGGCAGTCAATAGAACTGCAAATTATATATATGTGGCTCTAGATGGTTATGTTAATGAATAGGAGGCTGACGATAAGAGTACATAATCTAATGAGGGTGAAGATTCTGATTCTGATGAAGAGCACAACCATGGAGTTTCACCTTCAGAGAGGATGAGACATGATGACCAAGGTCATTTCATGCTTGGAATGACATTTGAAAATGCAAATAAAGCTAGGGCTGCAATCTCTAAGTATGCAGTTCATTTTGGATACAAGTGGAAGTTGAATCCCAATGAGCCTGCAAGGATAGTTGGTAAATGCAAGAATGAAAGTGGGTGCCCCTTTATGCTTAGGATTTCAAAGGATGACAGAAACCCTGGATTGTCCATTAAAACCCTGAAGGTAGATCATGCATGCTTTAGGCATTATACCATACCAAGTGTAAGTGCAAAATTCCTTACAAGACACTCCAAGTCAAAAATTTATAATAATCATGCATACAAGGTGAATGACATGATAGTTGAAGCTGAAGAAGTGTTGAACATCAATGTGAGTTACCAAAAGTGTAAACGGGCTAAAAGAATGATTATATAAGAAATTGATGGAAGTTATAGGATTCAATTCCAATAACTCGAGGCTTATGCACATGCCTTGAAAACTAGCAACCCAGGGACTGTTGTTGAAATTGAATTATGCAAGGAAGCTCTTCAAAATGGTAGAAGGGTATTCAGAAGGATGTTCATATGATTGCAAGCTTTGAGAAATGGGTGGAAAGCAGGTTGCAGGCCCATAATTGGCCTTAATGAATGCTTCCTCAAGGGTGTATGCAAGGGCCAATTGCTGAGTGCAGTGGGGATTGATGCTGATGACCAAATATTGCCTATTGCCTGGGCCATTATTGACAAGGAAAATAAAAACAATTGGCGATGGTTCATAACTTGGTTACATCAAGAGCTAACCCTTGGAGATGGCTCATAACTGACCATAATCAGTGATATGCAAAAGGTTGATTTATTTATGCTTTCTTTTTTTTTTTACATCTGTTAGATTTTAGACTTTTATAATAATGATTTAACCTTATTGTATAAAATTTGCATCGGTCAGATGTAATATTCGAATTAATAGTTCTCGTAATAATCTCCCCATCTGATCTCATAAATTTTTTTTTTCAAACAAAATTCTAGGTAGCTAGTATTGTTATGTAAAAGCATTATTAGATTGAAAATTTGATTTTTGATTCTGTCAGTTTATAGGATCAATTTTTATTTATTCTAATAAAAAATTCATTATTATATTGTTTATTTATTTAGAAAAAAGATTAACCATTTATTTATTAAAAAATAAGAATACATCTCTTGATAAACAAATAATATAAATAAAAGTACAATTAAGAAGTACCAAAATAAAATTTATTGTCATAAAAGTTTTTAACATTATTCTTCAATCGCATTAACAGAGATGTTTTAATTTGTCACTCGGCGATCCGTACACTCCACTTAATGACTTTAATTAACTTCTTTAATCTTTAAATGCTTCTGATTGCATAAACATTAGCAGAATTTTCATAATAGAGAAATATATAAAATCTATAAAGGGATAACATCTCATAAAGGATAAAAACTATATGGAGGAAAATTCAAAAATTTCATCCAAAAAATAAATAAATTAGGAAATAATAAGGGATTTTGCGGATTTAAAAGATGACCAACGATGATCAGAAATTAGAATTTTTTTAAAAAAAAAGAGAAAAAAAGGAGGGGCTAAGATTTTTCTCCAATTCATTTCATAGTCTATTAATATGTTCTAGTTATTTTTCTATATATATATATATATATTTTTTTTTTTTTTTTTTTTGTTATAGACTACTAGGTATCCGGTATTCTGTAAGATCCGACTAATCCATATTCGACCCGGAAAGGACCCCAAAAGACAGTAAAGGTCTACCTCAAAAGTCTTAAAGTAGCTGCATGTTCAGCGCTCAACCTCAAAACCTTTGATTAAGCTAGAAGAGTTTCGTGCCAACTCATTCACACCCTCTTGGGTTGGTTATTTTTCTATATTGAATAAACAATTAAAGCTCCTTAAAAAAGCAGTTACATAAGTTATTTCTTTTTGAAAAAAAAAAAATCAAATCAAATAAGATTACATGTAAATTCTGATATACTAGTTCCATATAATATTAACAAAATGCAAATCATAAAGGTATATTTGAAATTACTAAAAGAAAGTAGATCTTTTATGTTATTTTATTTTATAATTTAAGTTCTTTTTTTTTTTTCAGTTCTTGTAATTTTAACTCATAAAATTAAAATAAGAAAAAAATTATCCATGGTCAGTTAATCTTTCAACTAGCCGTATGCAGCCATGATTAATATAGAAACTAATAATAATATAGTATTAAGGAAAACAAAAGAAGGCCAAAAGTGTATCTCCGTCCTTAATGTTTATATGAAGAGTACATATATCCTTTACATTTTTTGTACCATCACGTCATCTAAAATTTGAGAGATTTATAAATTATAATTGCTGGTTCTCAAAAACTCAAAATTCTTTGGCCAAATACCTTTTTTCACACCTGAACTTTATCACTTTGATTTATTGCACATCTCAACTTTATTTTTTTCCTATTACACGTATGAACTTTTATTTTTTGACCCATTACATGTATGGATTCAAATTTTTTTATTCTATTGAACTTTAAGTATTTGTCAACGCTGACATCAAAGCTGACAATTCATATATTCAATAGAATCAAAAAATTTAAATTTATACGTATAATAGAAAAAAATAAAAATACATACGTATTATAAAAAAAAATTGAAATGTGTAATAAACCAAAATGATAAAGTTCAGGTTTGAAAGAAGGTACTTTGCCAAAATTCTTTTAATAGAAATCATAATTTTTCTTTCTAAGATAGAATAATTAGAGGATTGGAGATGATTTTTAAAAGTCTGACTTGGTTAGCTAAAATTTAGAGGTATTGTGAAAAGATCTGGAATTTCATTGCTAGGATCATCTGATATGCAGTGATGGTGGAGAGAGGAGTGAATCAGAGAAAGTAAAGCGGTAATTGAAGAGGAGCGCTCTTGAACAGAATCAAAGAGGGAAAGATAATAAATTAAGTATAACAAGTGCTTTAAGAGCATCTCTAATCCACTTTTTATTTCACCTAAACTTTTTATTATAAATAGTGATGGTAAAAAATAGAACTTCAACCCACTCTTTATATCTAAATTATAGATTAGAGAGTGAGTTTGATTCTCTACATGTAAAGAGCCAAAATTCACTCTTTATATTAAAAGTTAATTAATACATCTCTATTTTCTATACACATACTTTTTTTCTATTAGTTTCTTTTATTATATAAATTTTTTTTCTCTTTCTTCTCTCTTTCTTCCTATAATTTTAAAAAATTAATATTAAATGCTTTTAGGATAAAACAAAATGGAAAGTGAAATATAAAGAGTATATTGGACTTAAATAAAATTATTTGCTTTTTATATTGAAAAATTTCTTAAGATGCTATTTATTACCTAGAATATGCTCTTTATTTTAAAAAGTACCATTGGAGATGTTAAGAATAATAATGAGAAAAAAAGGTTATGTAAATTTGAGAAGAGAAGGAAGCAGGAGATGGAGAGGTAGAAGATAAAATAAATAAAATAAAGAGGAGAGAAAAAAAGAAGTCAATTTTTTTTAAAATTAAAATTGTGATAAAAATGTCGTAAATGCTCCGTTAATTAAAGGGTTCTAAATAAAAAAAAAAACTTAATTATGTACTTAAATGATTAAAAAAATATAAAAAATATATGTGCTTCTCGATATAAATAATGACCGTAGAAATGGACCTTTGCCTATAAAAGAATAAATGTTAATTCAAACCAAGCTGCTTAACTGCTCATTGACCTTGAAAAACATATGCTATTACCAATTAATTATCTTATAAAGTCATATAAATACAATTCCCATATATTTAAGTGGAAAAAAAAATCATTGTTTATTACTCCCTCCGTTTTTTTATATTTGACATTTTATAGAGTTTCACTTGAATTAAGAAAAAATTAATTAGTTTTAAATTTAGGAGAAAAATGAATTGAAAGATTAAAATACTCTTAGTTTTTAAAAGACTAAAAATTTATTGATGGATAAGCATTAATAACTTTGGACTTATAAGTATAAGGGTAATATTGGCAAAAAAAATTTAAATTTTATTGATTGTATAAAAATAACAATTAAATAAAATTACACATGTTCTCTGAAACATCAGATATAAAGAAATAGAGGGAATACTACTTTAATCAAATATTGTTCTTAATTGTTGGACTGCTTTGAAAATAATTCATAGTTTATTGAGTAAAATTTTCTCAAAAATCAATTGACATATTAATTATTGAATACATACGGACCATTATTGAATTCTTATTTGGAGTCAGGCAATTTTGAAATAACGTCATCGCTGCAATAACTAATTCATTGTTTTGACTTAATCCAATATGATTATGTTTCATGATTTTTTTCTTCTTTTTTACAAATTAAAATTAAAGTAATTCAACTAGCTAGCCCAGGTCAAAATTGTTACACAAACAATTTTTTTAAGTTAAAATTTTAGCTAGTTGATAATATTATAAAGTTTGTTGCATTCAATAAAGTAAAAAGCAAAACATTTACTTCAAATTAAAAATGATAAAAAAAAATTATTGTTGATTATTAGACTAATTTTGAAATTAAATTTCTAGTTAATAAAAATGAAGCATTAATCTTTTGGCCTTTTTTTTCCTGTAAACATGTCAGTTTTCTTAGAAGAAACCTTTTGCTAAATAATTAGTATTTGCTAGAAATTTATTTACCACGAAATTATATTTTTTAGTATTTTGTTCACATACTACTAAAATGAAACATTTTTTAGTTTTATGTCAAGTTCATGCATTTGCTTAATATGCAATCCATTATCATTTTAATAATTTGAAGGATTTGTTCATGAAATTGAGTTTTCAATTTCACTTTCTGAAAAATTAAGACTCCATAAATTTTATAATTTTATAAAACCCCATTATACAATTAAAATTTGAAATAGTTAAATGAAATGGAAAAATATCGAATTCATTTTTTTAACCAAAAAAATCATTTCTATAAGATATATTACAATAATTATACAAGTGAATCATTATATTTAAAAAATAATCATATTAAACTAATAATCTCAAACAATTAAATAATAATTCAACTACATACAAAAAAATTCCAGTTACAAAATTTTCCAACGATTTTAGAATTTTCAAAGGTGTAAAATGGTGGCTTGAATGTTTTCTTACTAACCCAAATTTTTGGATTTTAATTTTTTTTTTTCTGTCCATCGCATATAAAATCCAATTGGAAAACTTTGTTTACAGGCAACATGTCTTGATTTTTTGATTTTGGATTAATCTTTTACCTTAAAAGAATTATATGTGGCTAAAAATTGACTAAATAAATAATATTTGAAAAAATTAAAGAAATTATATATTTAATTTTAAATACCATGTAAAAAAATAAATGTCATGATCCAAATCCGGGAGTTATGACCGGCACTAAGGAACAGAAATTCACACCAATTCGAAACCCGTAGCAAGCCTTAAACACAACATTCACACTAAACAGAACCACAAATATGCCTCAGAATTTAAAACTTTTAATAACATAAAGAAATTCTCCAATATTAATATCTCAATAAAATATTTTACAACAGACAGGTACATAACCTTAGTAAAAATCATTATAATGTACTACAACAAATACATACTACTACTACATTGTCTAGTTAATACAAGAAAAGATAGTCTATAATTTACATAAACCAACTGGAGAAGAAAGAGTCTGACAAAGAAAACTACTATACAAGGTTTGACTATAAGGATCCTGAAAAATAATTGAGGGGGTGTCAGACCTCACGGAGTGAATTATTATTATATGCATACATACAATCTAAGCACACAAGCAACCAAACATCAATATAATATTTATATTTATATTTATTTACATGCATTCATACAGATGCTCGAAATCACATTTCACATCGAAACAAATAAATGTAGAAAGATTTAGGTGGAGGATCGGAGCAGAACCCTAAAATTTTCACAACCTCAAATATTAGCCAATAGGCTATCTTGTATCCAAAAATATTTTTCTTATCCAATTTGACAGTTGACCGGCCCCGAGATCTCTGGTCAATCAAGCTACAACAGTCTCACTGTCGACATGACTAGCCCTAAGACTCCAGGTCAATCGAACTTCAGCGGTCATATCATTCTCACTCCACAAATCTCAATAATAATTTCCATATCACAAATCATATAATTTTACATCAATAAAACTTTTTAGCCTAACATCTAGCGTATTGTTGCGCAACAATTCTAGTGTAGCCCACTAGGTAGCACGTTTTACGGCTATCCTCCAAAACATTTATATTATAAATAAAATAATAAAAATCCATATTAAAATATAACATCATCCATTTATCACAGTTTATATACACATTAATATATATAAATATATATATATATATATATATATATATGCGATAACAATAATAAATAACATTTAATGCAATAAAACATAATAATTAATAAAATTCATATTTATTCAAAATATGGATACCAATGACATATTCTACATGTAATGCATACATATAATAATAACTTACAGGTGTGCGCTCCTCTGCAGTAATTCGACTAGTCTTGTCCTGGAGGCCTAGCTCGTAGTGCAGCTAAAAGAAAATAATAATAAATAAATAATTAGAAATAAATTTCTAATTTTTGCTCTATAAATTTATAAAGAACGACTCGACTAAGACTCAAAATTTAGGACCAACCTGATGTCACGTTTTACGAGAAATCTACCAAAAATTCGGCAAAATTTTCTTTGTAAAACGGATATCTGCACGCAAACACACTTCTAAAATATTCACAATTCAATTTCTCAAGCTGGCCCCTGAACTACAATTATTGCCCAACCGAAAACCAACACAATCCACATTTAATAAAATAATATAAATTCCAATAATTCAACAAAAATCATAAAAATTCATTTAAATACCAAAATCAATTTATTTACATAATAAAAATATAAAAGACATTAATTTCCAAAATAAATAATAAAATCCTAATTTATAATAAAATTCCATTATAATATTTCAATTTCTGCAATTAAATAGCATTAATTACAAATAATTATTTAAATTGCTAAAATATATAATAAAAAATAACCAAAAACTCATTTAAGCTTAAAAACAATAGATAAAATTATTATTTATATATTTTTTCAGAATTTACTAATAATTAGCTAAAAATAGTAAATAATTCATATAAATTATTTTAATACTATTTATTTCTCAAAAACTGTCCAAAACATAATAATTAACAATAATTTCTACTGAAATATAAAAATTACCCATTTAAACTAATTTTTTTCAAAAAGTCATTTTTCACATAAACTTTCAAAAATTCATAATAAAAATTCTACACATAATTTCAATAAACTTTCTTCACAAAACTTGTTCAAAATAATTAGTAGAATTTATTAAAAATATAATCTACCCAATTTTGGAACAGTATCAGAACAGTAACTCCGAGCTCGAGATAGTGCATTTTCGAAAACTAACTCTAAAATTAAATCTAAACACATATTTGGAAAGCTTATAACCTCAAGATCAATATTCATAACTACACTTAATCCAAATTCTAACTCAAAAATAACCAATATTCAAAAATAGGTAAATTCAATTTACCTAAATTTGGAAATGTTAGAGGCTTGGATCCGGCGAGTTCTTTCAAGGAAAATGAAACCCACTTCGAGACAAAGAGAATGAGTTATCAAGCTCGACCTGAGGACGCTGGAGTCATCGTCGGAGAGGAAAAGAAAATCGGGCCAAAACTTGAACAAAAAATAAAGAGAGGAAGGTGGAGCTCGTCGGAAATGGAGGGGACGACGTCGTTGGCCTGCTGCAGCTGGTAGAGGCATGCGCGATAGCAAGGCGGTCGGATGGTAACTCAGGTGGTGGTAGTTGACGGTTTGCAGAAAGAAGAAAAGAAAAAAAAATAGAATAAGTAAAGGAAGAAAAAGAAGAAGTTAGGGGCTGCGCACTCATTTAAAAAAAAAAAAAATATATATATATATATATATATATATATTTTAAAACTTTATAATATGATAATTATTAAAAATACAAAAAAGACATTACAAATAATATTTTTAATTTAAGGCATCTACTCAATATTTACTCTCCAACACAAATATATACACATATATAAATATATTTATATATATATACACTTAACAATATTAAAGTGAATAAAAATACATTATATTAACATCATTTACTAAATAATAATATTAAAATAATATTTAATACCAAAAATTCAAATTAATTTTCACTAATAATCAAATAACACAAATATATAAAATAATTATTAATACTGCAAATTTTAAAATTTAATTTCATAATTTGTAAAAATTTGAATTATAACAATAAATAATAAATAATTTTTTTAATAATTAGTAGCAATAATTAATTTTTAATACTGTAAAGAAAAAAAAAAGAGATAGAAGTTCGAAACATACTCTTTTCAATAGGATATTCAATAAATTGCCACTCCATTACATATAAAAGTCAACGCATTAATTTACACGTCAATATAGATCGTATGGTCCTAAAGAATTATGTTATTTCAATATTATTATTATTATTATTATTATTATTATTATTATCTATACTCTACAATATATACAAATGTATAAAGAGGAATAGATAAAATTATAAGAAAAAAATTATTTATTATTATATAAAAATTAAATAATTTAATTATTTACTAAATAAAAATTAAATTAAATTAATTAAAAGGTAATTATAATTTAATTGAAAGTATATTTTTTTATTTTAATTCGATTAATATTTATTTTATTTATAATAAAAATTAAATTAATTAAAATGTAATTTTAATTTTATTGAAAGTATGTTTCCTATTTTAATTAGGTTAACTTCTGTTTTATCTCTAACAAAAGTTAAATTAATTAAAATTTAAGTAATAATTTGTCAAAAATATATACTTTTCTATGTTAATTAAGCCTACTTATATTTCATCTAATATAAATCAAATTAGATAATATAATTTTATAAGTCTTACTAAATCAAATTTAACAAGTAAATAATTAAAATCAAAATTAATAATTTTTTAAAATAATTAATTATGAAAAATATTAATGTAAAAAATGTTAATGTATTTAAATAGAAAATTCATAGAGAATGTAATAAACTACTATATTATAACTCTATCAAATTTGTAAAATTAGATTATTATTATTTAAATAAAAATGTTGAAAAAACGTTGTATAATTGTTCAAATTGAAGATTATTCAAATTTTATTAAATCACTATATTATAATGTAACACTATTGAGATTGAAAATTTTGATTGACATATAAATAAAATAGTACTCTTTTTATTTTTAAAAAGCTTATTAAATTACAATTTATTAAGTAAATAATTAAAATTGAATTAGTTAAATTTTTTTTATTTATCTTTATGTCTTTAATTATATTTTAAAAAAATAGAGCACATAATTTGTTTAAAAGTAGTATAACTATCATTTTTAGATTTTTTTTATGAAATTTAATAAAAAAAGAGTTAAAATTAAATTAATTAATATTTTTTATCTATTTAAAAAATTACATTAAATTACTTTTTGAGTGAATAAAAGTATTAATATTGAAGAAATAAAGTGTACTGTTTAAAGTAAATTTACTAAACTTATAATAAATTATAAATTTAATGAGATTGTAACATTTAAATTGTTATATAAAGAAAATATAACTATTTATTATTTTTTAAATTTTTTTTATTAAAAATAATAATTTTTTATTATCATATGATTAATTATGATCATATTATTTTTATACAAAATTAACTCTAGAGTTGAGAAAAATATTAATTATAAAAATATTGAATAAGTATCTTATAATTATTTAAATAAAAATTTTATCGAAATTATAATAAATATAACTATATCAAATTGTTATATAAATAAATAATGTTTTTTATTTTTTAACTTTTAATCAATAATAATAATAATAATAATAATAATAATAATAATAATAGTGATAATAATAATAATAATAATATCACAGTACATATTTAATAGTTTACTCATTATTACAAATTTTAAAAAATTTTATTCACGTGTGAAACATATAATTATTTACTAGTATATATAAATATACGAATGAGGGACAGAAAAATTACTAATCAATCTTCACTTATTGTCAATAAAAGTTGGATAATTTAATGATTTGCTAATAAAAAAATAAATCAAATTAATTAAAATATAATTCTAATTTGATGTAAAGTATATTTTTTATTATAATTAGGTTAACTATGATTTTATTTCTAAAAATAATTAAATTTATTAAAATTTATTTCTAATTTGATTGAAAATATATTTACTCCTTTAATTAGGTTAACTTTTATTTATCTCTAAGATAATTAAATGGATTAAAAATTTAAGGATAATTTTGTTGAAAAATATATTTTTTTCTTTTAATTAGATTTGCATATATTTGATCTAATATAAATGAAATTAGATAATATATTTTATAATTTTTATTAAATTAAATTTTATAATTAAATAATTAAAATTAAAATTAAAAATATCTATAGAATAATTAATTATGAAAAATGTTAACATAAAAATATTAAAAGAATTTCTTATAATTATTCAAATAAAAATTTATTAAAAATTTATTAAATTATTATATTATAACTCTATAAATTTTATAAAATTAGATTACTATACAAATAAAAATCTTAAAAGAGTGTTATATAATTGTATAGAATTATTTTTAATGTAAAAAAGCATTAACATTAAAAAAACTAAAAAAATGATATATAGTTGTTTAAATAGAAAATTTACTAAAATTATAATGAATTACAAATCTATCAAATTTATAATATTAAATATGTATATAAATAAAATAGTGCTTATATTATTTTTAGTAATTTTACCAAAATTTTATAAAAAATAACTAACTTTAAATTAATTAAATTTTATTTATCTAATAATTAACTATAGCCATAAATTTTTTTAAGAGTTAGTTCATAGATTTTTATTTTGTTGTGTAAATATAATAGAAATTTTATGATTTTCAAATATTTTATTAAATTTTAATAAAAATTAAAATTAAGTGAGTTAATATTATCATGAAATTATTGACTAAAAATATATTTTTTTAAAATGGTGGATAAAATATTTAATTTTAGAGTAAAAACAAATATTAACGTTACAAAATGTTAAAAAATATGAAGTGTAATTGCTCAAAGAAAAGGGTATTTTTTAATAATTGCTCAAAGAAAAGGGTATTTTTTAATGGAGATAAAGCAATACAGAAAAACCCTAAAAACCAAATACATTAATTTTTTAAGAGAATAGTTTTAATATTATTATATATTATTATAAAAATATTAAAATTTATTTTTTGAAATAAGATTTTAAACAAAAATTTTGATAAATATTTGATAATATAATTTTGCAGTTTTGTTAAATTAAATTTAATAAGTAAATAAATAAAATTAAAATTGAAAATATTTATAAAAATAATTATGAAACATATTAACATAAAAAATGTTCAAAATAATTTTGTATCATTTTTTTAATAAAAAATTTATTAGGAATGTAATAAATTTATATTATAACTTTACGAAGTTTGTATAATTAGATTATTATATAAGTAAAAATGTAAAAAAAATGTTGTATACTTATATTAAATTATTTTTAAAGTAAAAAATATTAATGTTAAAAAAATATTAAAAAGTGATAAGTTGTTTACATAGAAAATTTATTATAATTATAATGAATTACAAGTCTATTAAATTTATAATATTGAATACTTATATAAATAAAAGAGTGCTTATATTATTTTAAGAAATTTTACAACTAATTTTAGTTTAACTAAATTTGTTTCATCTAATAATTAATTATAGCCACGACCTTTTCCAAAAATTAGTTAATTGAATTTTTGTTATATAAAAAAATCACAAATATAATTTTTAGATATTGAATTAAATTTTAAATAAAAATAACAACTAAATTAACTAATGTTAATCATCTAATTATTAACTAAAAAATATTTTTTTTTAAAAATAGTGGATAGAATGTTTTAAAATAAAAAATGATATTAACATTATAATGAAAATAAATTAATACAAATAGATATTAAAAACTAAATAGATTATTCTTCAAAAAAAAACTAAATAGATTAATTTTTTTAAGAGAATAATTTTAATATTTTCATATGTTACTTTTAAAAATATTAAAGTTTATTGTTACAAAAAAAATTTAAACAAAAAAGTTTAATTAAAGAATATTAATGTTAGACATATTAAAGATAAGTGAATGTATATAATTGTTAAAATGGAATCTTTATTAAGATTATAATAAATTATAACTATATTAATGTGTAATATTGGATTGTTATTAGATAAATAGTACTTGAATTATTTTAAAATTTTATGAAAAAATCAAAATTTCATTTATTAAAATTTTTAATTACATAATAATTACTTACAATTATAATTAAAAGATGAAAAGATGAAATATAGTTTTTAAAATATAAAATTTACTAAAATTATACATTTGAATTAAAAATGGTATCTTTTTATATGAATATAATAAAAAATATATTTTGATACTTTTCATTTTTCATATTTAAATTTTAAAAATTTATACATTTAAATGATTAGTAATCATGTAAAATTATATAATTCAAAATTGAAGGAGTGCTATACAATTAATTATTTTTAGAATAGACAAAATATTAATTATAAAAAATTGAAGGAATATTGTATAATTATTTAAATAAAAATTTGATAAAATTGCAATAAATTAAGCTTGTAATATTGAATCGTTATACAAACAAATGACATTTTTTATCAGTTTTAAAAATTAAATAATAATAAAAACAACAATAATAATATCAAAGTATATATTTAAAATTTTATATTTTGTCATGAGTGTAAATAATTTTCTGTTCTTAATTACAAAACAAATATTGAAGAAAACATTGTATAATTATCAAATAAAAAATTTGTTAATTTTTTTTTTATAAATTATAGCTCTATTAAGTTTGTAATATTGAATTGCTATATAAACAAATAATACTTTTAAAATTGTAAAAAAATTAGATAATAACAATAATAAAAATATCATAGCACATAATTAATATTTTATATATTATTATGAGTCTAAATAATTTCTTTTTACATACAAAATATGTGGTTATTTATTAATTATTATAAAAAAGAAACCTTAAACTATCTATAAATACGAAAGATTAGTTTTAAATTTAAAAACTTAAAATGTCTATATACAAAAAACATGGTCCATGGATAGAGACTTGATTTGAACACAATTTTGGCAAACATAGTTTTTGTATGGATTATGTAAACTTCAGACATCTTTGATACGTAAAAGGGGAAAAAAAAGTTGAATAGTCAGCAATAAGAATTTTTTTTTTAAATTGAGAAGTTTTATAGTTTTAGCATTAATGAATTACATAACATCGATAGTTCTTCTCTTTTAAATTAATGATAACATAAATCAAATTTTACATTTTAAAATGTTTTTTTAGATGAGTAACCACTTAACTACTCTCTCAACAGTAGTGACAAATTTATTTTAGTTTCACGCGTTATTGCTATGAATAGTATAGTTCAACCAATTGCAAAAAAAAATTTTCTTTTCGAAACTGCAAGAAACTGAAGTTCTTTTTATTTGCAACATTATGTGATTTAGCCATATAAATAAGTTTGTTGAATTATATATATTTGCAACCTCAAGAAGTAGCGCTGTAGACCAATCGACCTACTCTACTCATGAGCAGTTTGATGTTCAACATGATAAAAATTAGTTCAAATTTGGATATGAAAATTCATTTAGTAAATAAGTAGAGTCTAAACTATATAAAGTTTGGCTCTTGAAACTCGAATAGAAACTCGTACGACAGTTTGTAATTTTCATGTTTAATAATTTAATTTTAAATAATTTATTTTTAATTCTTAATGTATAATTTTAATTTGTAGTTTACATTTTTCAATTTTTTTTAGATTCATTTAAACTGGCAAATATCTTATTAACATCAAGTAGCAAGCGAGCTCGACTCGAGTTCGGCTCGATTATAAACAAATCAAATCTAAATTAGCCAAAAATTGGCTCAGCTCGACTCGGTTACGCCCTATTAAAAAGGGAAGTAGGTGTATTCTATTATCCTTTTAGATAACATTTTAATTAATTTTTTTTTATTAATAAAGAGATCATATAATTTAGACATTGATAAAAAGTGGAATAAGGAGTAACCTTCTCATTTGAAATCAGATAAAAATAAATTTTAAAAATCAATGATACCTTACACCTTAAAATATCCTTGAAGAGGAGTGATCATTTAATAACTCCTTTATTGATATTTTTTTTGAATCATCGAACATTCAAAGTTTATTAAATTCTTATTAATCTGGTTCAATTTGGATATGATAAGTCTCCTAATAATTAATATAATACGATTGTATATATCACGACTCAAATATAAAATTTCACTTAAGTGAGAATAAGCTCCTATTAGATGATTGCAACAATTAATTTTTTTTTTGGGTTCAATTTAATTTGGAGCTAACGTGCTAAACTAATTTGCTAAATTTATAAAACAACACATTATAAACAAATTATTAAACCCCACTTAATATGTAATTTAACACTTTAATAATAATATAATTATTATATTTTTGTAAAACTTAATAATGTTATTGTTTTTCTAAAATTAATGTTAAGTTGGATTATATTTTTTATTTTGCAGGAAATGATTTAGCGTATTGTTTTCATATTGTAAGAAAAAGTTATTTTTTTTTGGTCAGGAAAGAAAATAGCCATTAACTTTGAATAATTGGGTACATAGCATCAGATTGGACAATGTCCATTAACTGTTTCGGAGCATTGCTCCAATAGTCTCCTAGTAAAAACAGAAACTCATTTCTAGATAACCTGCCGCCTGGTTGGCAGATCGGTTTACATGAACAATAAAAGAAGAGTCTAGTCCTAAGTAAGAAAAAGTTAATTCATATCTTATTTAATTATCTTTTAAATAGTTATTGGTATAAACTAATAATTAATTAATTAATATCTTATATTTCATTAATACTTCTGTTAGTGTACATGACGGCAATTCAGTTGAAAATTTGACAAGGTTTACGCTGTCACATCTTTGACAAAAACGGATTTAAGGAGTGTTGGGATATGTGGTTGAGCGAAACCATTGATCCCATTCGGGCGGGGGGACCTCCGTGGTATAGACTTTTACTGTTGAAAAAAAAATCAAATCAAAAGGCAACACAGCCGTGTTACACGGCCATACAGAAACTTGAAGAACATAATACATTTGCGGTTTCTTATAATTAATAAAATTTATTAATTTAATATCTTAATTTATAATTTTATTATTTTAATATTTAAATTTATATAAAATGTACTATGATGCACTAATTTAATGAAATAATGTATCCACCACCTTTTGTACTTATTAATTTTTGTCAATTTAACATCTCTACTTATAATTTTTGGTCAGTTGAATTTTTAAAATGTGACATATGCTAGTTTATTATTTTATACACGAATGCTAACAAGGATTTTAAAATTATATATTTGATGAGTTCAAATGTTAAAATGATACAATTATAAGTTGAAGTGTTAAACTAACAAAAAGTAACAAGTACAGAGGATTATGAATGTATTATGCTTTAATTTTTTTAAAGAAGAACATGACTGGAAATATAATTTCACATTTGTTTTATTTTAGCCAAGTTGTACTTTCTATCTAGAGGTGAGCACAGATTGCCTACGCGGTCATGTTCCATATATAGAATATAACATGATCCGCAATATGGTCGTGTAATATGTAAGATATGTGTTTTTAGTTATGGGCTATATATATATATATATATATATATATATATATATATATATATGATAAAGAGGAAGTAGAGTATCATTCCCATGATTATAAAAGAATTTATCCACATATTACTTTTATCTTAACTTGTTTAAAGTTATATTTCCTCCGCTCCATTTTAACTGTCATATTTTAGAGTTTCACTTGAATTAAGGAAGTATTATTTAAACATAAATATAAGTAAATAGGACTAAATTGTCCCTATATTGATAAATTCAAAATTTATTTCAAATTTTGTTTCTTGAATATATGTAAAAAAATTGATGAGTAAAACTAAATTTATAATCCATATTAGAACTATAGACTTGTCATTAATAAATATTGAAAAAAAAAGATATTCCTACTTTCTAGAAGACTTATTCTTAGTAGACTAAAAATATTTTGAAAATATTGAAGAATTAAATAAGTGTAATAAATGTTATTAAGGATAAAATAGAAAAATAAAAATAATATTTTTTTGAATATACAAAAATGACAAATAAATGAAATTTTATTTTTTTTCAAAACATGACAATTAAAACGAAACAGAGGGAGTAATTAATTTGAATTTAAATACAAGAAAATTAAATTTAAACTATCAACTAACAACAATAAAAAGAAATACTACTGCTTAAAGAAAACACTAAACAATGATTAAAAATTTGCTAAGAATTAATTCTCTAAACAATCACCAAGCAATTGACATTCATTGTACCTAATTAATAATTGCATACTCAAATCCTTTAGAGAACTAATAATTTTTTCTTAATTAATGGTTAGTTAAATTTGCAATCATCAACCAAAGTAGTCAAGACTTGATTCTCATCACACCCCACGATACTTTGATATTAAATACTAAATTATCAAGTATAATTTATGAGATTTAATTAACTCAGGACATCTATAATCATGAATTAATCAAACTTGTATTTATAGATTCATTATAAATGCCTTTTCAATGCATATTCCTAACTACAATCATGTTATTGGTGGCCAATAAAAAACAAGTATAAAGCAAAATAAATACAATATGCAATATCATAAATGGGTAATTGAATTTAAAAGTTTAGGTCAAGTAAGGTTCTGATGCGGAGTATTTAAGCAAAGGGTGACATCTGCGCATAACCATGTTGAAGTGGTGTTGCAATCTGCCATTTTGCCATATAGTCCAGAATGGAGCTCGGCTTGAACTGGGGAATGACACAGCTTGAGCAGGGGATCGACATGGCCATGTCGATGCAGTATGATGAGCAGTTTTTTTTTGAAATCCTCAGAATTCCTTATTTTAGTTGTTTAAGGATATTAATTTGTTTCCTATTATACCTAGGGTATAAATATTTCTTTTAAGGTTTGTTTTGGGGACTTTTTCTTGACTTTTAATAATTTATCAATCAAATTTAAAGCTTTTGCTTTATTTGTTCTCTGGATTGAGACTTGTTATTCTTGTTGATCAATCGTGTGTTGATTGATTGCACTACACACTACGTCAAGTGGTATCAGAGTGAGTTTTTCCCAATCGATGGCTAATATTAGTACTAGTGGTGGCAACCAATCCCAAGACGGTGATCAGGGATTGCAAGACGTTTGGAGAGCAATCTAAGAGCAGCGATAATCATCTGAACAATCAGCCTAAAACATGACACAACAATTGGAAGCACTTCAAACCCAATTGCAAGCATTGATGAGGGTTGTTTGGGCAAAGGAACAAGAATAATGATGAAAAACAAGGCGGATGAGTTGGCCCGTTAGACTCATTGTTAATCCCATCCTTAATGTATAAAATTAAAGAAGGCCAGCCGCGAGATTTGATGATACTTTAGATAAGGAGGCCAACTTTGGTGAAATTGCACTTCCATGTGGTAGACAGAGAGGTGGAAGATAGTGGTAACTGAATTACAAAGGCGATGATAAATACAAACTAAAGGTAGATATTCCTAACCTTAGTGGTGATCTTGATATTTAGGGGTTTTTAGATTGGTTGACTGAAGTAGATAGGTTCTTTGAATATACTGAGTTGCACGAATATAGGAAGGTTAAATTTATTGCTTATAGATTAAAAGGGGAAGCATCAGTATGGTGGGATAGATCGAGGGAGACAGGGATGGGAGAGGGGCGTGGTCCGGTGCAAACTTAGCGTAGGATGAGGCAATTATTACGAGGTAGATTTTTGCCTTCAGACTATGCACAATATATTTTTTATACTTATCAGAGGTGTACATAGGGTAGTAGGAGTGTGAATGAATATACTGCTGAATTTTTGAGATTGGTAGAGAGGAATCAATTATTAGAATGTGAAAACTAACAGGCGGTGAGGTATTTGAGTGGATTGAAGCAGAATATTAGAGATAAAATTGGGGTGCATATGGTTTTCAGTGTGCAAGAGGCTAGGAATTTGGCCATGAAGGCTGAGTTACTCATTCAGGAGCAAACCCGTAGTACTAATTACAAAAGATATAGGGGCATAGACAACAAGGCTCCAAGTGACAAGGAAAAAACACCTCTTGTTGTATCTAATACTATGGAGACTGCCAATATAGGTGTGGGAAAAGGAAAAGGAGCAACAGTGGCAGGAGGTAAGGGTAATACTTCTGTGCCTGCCAAAAATAATAATCCTTATACAAAACCTTTCAATGCTAAGTGCTACAGTTGTGGACAGGTTGACCATCGTTCCAATGAGTGTCCTAAATAGAAAATGGTGAATGTAGTGGAGAAGGATGATGATTTTATAGAGGATGAGGTGTGCGGGCCTTATGGGGATTATGACTATGAGGATTATGAGAAGGGAGAGTACAATGTGTGGTGAGGAAACTTATGTTATCTCCAAAGTGTGGTGATGATACTCAACGCTATAAGCTCTTTTGCACTAGGAATACTATGTAAGGGAGTTTGTGTGATCTTATTATTGATAGTGGGAGTCAGGAAAATATAATAAGTAAAGATGTTGTTGATAGGCCACAGTTAGTGAGGGAAGCTCATCCTAACCTATACACTATTAGGTGGATTAAAGAAGTTGGTAGTATTTGGGTGAGTAAGCATTGTAAAGTGCCATTCTCTATTAGCAAGTATGATGATGAGGTGTATTGTGATGTGGTGGATATGGATGCTTGCCATCTTTTGTTTAGGCATCCTTGGTAGTATGATGTAGCTACTAAACTGTCACACCTCGTCTCACGTAGCCCGAGATGGACGTTTAAAACCAACCATTCAAAATAGCGTTTAATTCAATCAAATTATGTTATAAACATTACTAATAAAATTGAAAATAATATCTTGGAAAGATTTGGTCTCATTTAGG
>CATIWM010201975.1:0-23018 GCA_949671775.1 Mallotus repandus | reverse complement strand
AATGAACACAAGACTAAAAGAAGTTGGTATTCCGTATCCAGAACTCCTGGTTGTGGTGCTAGCTTGTATTAGAGAATCGAGTTACCACCACTTTCGATTTGTCCCAGTTATTACCCTGGGTGGCAACTCCTTATCTCCACGCCATGTCTTTGTGACAGTGGTTAGTGTGTTCCCTAGAGCCCTGAGCTCAAACAGTGTCGCGGTTGCAATAAACTTGGGCCCGCGCTAAACCCCGCCATCTACAATCAGGGTTTGAGAAATGGATTCAACCCATTGTTGAATCTCAGGAGCTTTAGAAGAGTCATCTTTACTTTATTCTAGACTGACAATGTCATACTAAAACTTTATTGGTTTCTCAACAGAAAGAGGAGTGGAGACTTTATTAGGGACAACTTTATCTATCTCAATTTTTTCTTTATCTTTCTTTTTTCAAACCATCTTTATCTGTTTTGTAAAAAATCTTTGGTAAGAAAATCTGGCAAAGAATTTCAGTTCTTTCAATAAATTCTATATCAAATCAAAGATACTCAAAATAGCTTGCCATTTAGCAAAAATCTGGTTTGATGCAATATTTTGATCATCTTTCTGTAAAATTTCTTTAGTAGATTTACATATTTTGATTGAGTAAATCAGACTAAAACTTTGTGATGTAGAGAACAATGGAAAGGATTTTTTTTTTATGGTTGAGCAGTTTTTCTGTGTATCAGTCCAGTGTCCTGAAGTGTACCATACTGCTACTTCCAGCCTATTTTGAACTTATTTTAAAATACCATCGTATCCTAAGTCACTAGCATCTGTCTCTTCAACTTTTGGGAGACTAAGATCAACTAAGTGAAGACATGGGATCTCAACTATATGCTTCGTTATCTGTTGGATGACCTTTGTATGTTCATCCACGGAACATGATTCTTCTTTAACCTATCATGCAGGGGCTTGGCAATTCTATTTATGTTGGGATAGAAATCCAGAACATAATTAAGACTAGCTAAGAATCTTAATAACTGGTTTTATCTAAGATTTTATCAAGGAACTTGTTGGCAAACTCTAAGGATCTCTCAATGGGAACAATTTTTCCACAATAAATATAGTGTCTTAAAAATCTAACTCTAGTTTGGAAAATAGATATTTTCTTAGTAGAGACAACAAGACAAGAAGCTTTAATGACATAAAGAAAAATTTGTAAATGCTTTTAATGTTGTTCAATTGAGTTTGAGAAAATAAGCACATCATCAATATAAACAACGCATAATTTAGAATAAGGATTGAAGATGTCATTCATTATTCTTTGAAATTCTGAAGGTGCATTTTTCAAACCAAAAGGCATTACATTCCACTCATACTGTCTGAAGGGGATTGTAAAAGTTCTTTTGTAATGATGCTCTTTAGCAATTTGTATTTTCCATAATCCTGATTTCATATCAAATTTTGAAAATACAAATGCAGAATGAAGTTTTTGTAAAAGATCTTTTTTTGTTTGGAATTGGATACCTTATCGACTTTAGAGCTTTATTAAGAGGTTTGTAATTAATTACAAGACTTGATGTGCCCCTTTCTTGTTCTGAAGCTTTATTAACATAGAAAGTTGCACAACTCTAAGGAGACCTGGATTTAGAGATTAATCATTTGGACTCGAGGTCCAAGAATTTTTTCCTACAGTTCTGTTCAAATTCAGCATCCATCTGAATTGGTCGAGCTTTAGTAGGAATGTTTCTCTCATAAAATCTGGACTCATAAGGCAAATCAATAATGTGTTATTTCCTTTTGCAGAAAGCATTTGGTAAATCAGAACAAACTTTATCAACAATAATTTTTTGAAATTCAGAAATCTTTTCTTGTAAATCTTTTGACTTTAACTGCTGTTCAATTCTTTGAAATTGACCATTTTATTTTAAATCAAATAAATCATTCTCTTTACTCTTAATCAGAAGATTAATTTGATTTTTGTAAATAGAATGTGCTTTGACAAAATTAAGTTGTCTAGTTTTTGGCTTTCCTAAAAATGGAAAGAAATAAAAATTTCATCATCTTTATAATCTATCAAGTTATGAGTAACCATATAGGGAGTTATCAAATTAATGATTGGTGTCCCTAGGATTAGTGAATAACTGATATTAAAAATAAGAAGAAAAGAAGTTTTTAGTAAAAATCTATTGTCGAAAATACTAACTTCTGCTTTTCCATCAATATGCATTTTGGAACTATTAGCAGAAGAGAGTTTTTCACAGGTGGCTTCCTGAAAACGTTTTAGAACAACACTAGTTTTTATGCAACTTAAATCTACTCATGTATCAAACAAAGCAACAGTTTCAAATTTAAAATCTTTATCAAAGACAAGGGAAACTTTAACAATGTATTTCTTAGAAGTAATATGGCTCAAAGCACAAAGGAAATCATTAGGAGCTTTATTTACACTTGCCAATGATTGGGGCTCTAGACTCTTGGTTTCATCACTGTCACTAGAATCTTGGCCTAGTTTTGTTATAAGAAACTAGATTAGGTCAGAATCTTTTTGCTGTTTCTCCTTAAGCTACTTTATTTCTGACTTTATGGACTTTATCTCAGACTGGAGTACCTGGACATCTCCTAATGGTTTATTACTAAATTTTTTCTTATTCAGGAAGGTGGTAAGATTATACATATTGGTACCGGTGAAAGGTAACTCAGTCTTGGGTGGCTCTGGTTCTTTTTCTAGAAACTGCCTAAGCTATTCTAAATATTTTTTCTGTACATTAGGGTCATTGATGTGTTGAATAATATCTAGAATCAGAGTATGTTCTTTGGTTAGCATATTTAAATGCTTTCTATCAAAGTTAGACCTCGTCTCAGTGTTAGAAGAGGAGTGGTTGCTATTTCATCTATCTAGGGATAACCTTTTCCTGAGGAAGTAGTTTCAGACTCAGAAGTTTCTATGAGCAGGGCTAACAGCTTTGCTATGGTTTCTTCCTCTAAGTCAAGTTCTTGAAGCTTTTTGGAGACTTTACAACATTAAAAAATATGTCCTTTCTTGCCACATTTTTAGCAAGTGACATCTTTAACACCAGAAGATTTTCTACGGGGTTTCTTATAGTAAGGTTCATCAGAAGTCTTTTTCTTCTAAAACTTCCTATATTTAGAAAATTTCTTAGAAAAGGACCTTGACTTTTTACTACAATCTCCTTTACAGGCTTGGTTCTGGCTATAGCTATAGTCAAACCGCTTACAAAAGGATCCGAGTTCTTTTTTGGACTTTTTCAATTCTCATTTTAAATACTTTTGGAGTTTTAAGTCTTGACATATCTTTAATCCTTAGTTTTGGGTGGTACTAATCAATTCACTATAGGTGAGTTGATTATAAGGGATGATATGGGTGCCAAAAGACTATTTAATGGTGTTTCAGACTCTTTCTTTTTAAAGGGTTGGGAGACCTGCTAGGAATTTCTCTTTCCAGAAAGGCTAGTTAGAGTCTTCCCTAAGCATTACCCTAGTAAGGAAGGTCAATTTATACCATTGGAAGTCACTGAGCTTTTTGCACCTAAGGTTGGATAAAAGGTCGGCGTTTTTGTCTTTAAGATGAGAGGACTCACCTATGAAATGCAATGCTATAGTCAGAATCAGGGTAGACACAAAATCTTGAATGGGATTTCCTAAAGGGTCTAATATGGGTAGACCTTCTTCATATTTTTGGATAGCATATAGGATATTCGTTTGCTGTTGGATAGTGAGATTATAATCCCACCAACCTTTAAGCTGTCTAGAAAAACCTGTAATGATAAATTCTGCAATGGACCTATCAGAGGTTCTTGTTTGGGTTTTATAGGCATTGGAGGCCATAGTCATTTGCTGAAGTAATATTTTGTCATCCCGTCAATGTTCCATTCATAAACAGAACTGGCACTAAACTTTGGCTGGACAAGGATACTTAGTTGATCACCTATTTTGAGTTCTAGATACTTGGCTTTAGTATATCCTGAGCGAAAAGGCTGACTATTAGACCAATGAAGTTTAGCAATTTCTGGAGACTGTTCCTTAAACTCACCATTTTTAGATTGCGAATCAAGGACTTTATTAAGAACACTAACATTCTGGTTAACAAACTATAGAGTGTCAGGTGCTATAGGGTTGGAAAAAGATGGCCCTAACCGGCTAAGCTGTTCTCTTAAGCTTCAAGGAAATCATATTTGTTGGATCTGATTTCTTGTTGAACACTATTACAGATCTGATAGGCTTTGAACATGGGGTTCTTTAACTTTTTATCAGCTAATCCTGAGGGTTCTAGAAGTTTCTACTGGTTCTGACTCTCTATTTTGGATAGTTGTTTACCTATGCTGTTGAGATGGGCATTGGTATTCCAATATTTTAATTTTGGTAAAAATATCCCAATTTAGTAAATATTTGGCAATTTTAGCAAAAATAGTTTTTAGTCAAAATAAAATAAAAATGCTGATGTGACATCTTATAAAATGTCAAATTTACCTTTTTGATTTTCTAAATCTATAATGATATATTTGTTTAAAAAATCCAAACGTTTAAAATTTTTGGCAAATTTATCCCAATTTTTAAATTTTGATAAAATAACCAATTTATTGATACAATAATTATTTCTTAAAATTAAACAAAAATTAAATAAAAATACAAACACAATTATAAAAAAATTGTATTTAGTATTGAGAAATTGTTAAATTCATAAATAATTTTCATTATAATAATTTTAAAAATTAAAGATATTTTTAATATAAAAAATATTACTCTAAATAATTTAAAATTAAAATTTCATAGTTATTTATTTGAAAGCAGTTAAAATACTCACTTTAAAATGTAAATAAAATTGTTCATATTTTGTTAGGTACATGCACACACATATAATCTTTATAAATTTATTAAAACAATAGTTAGTCATAAATTTGAAAATTTATCATGTGTAAACTTAGCTTTTAATTATCACGTCAACACTTTTTATTTAATTTTAATCAAATGTCTTTAAATTGAAAATTGGATAAAATGGTTAAAAGTCGCAAATGTTTGTATTTTGCATGCCAGTAGACCCTTGTGGATATTATAATATAAAGGGTAAATTTAACATTTTTTAAATGCCACATAATATCTTTTATTTGATTTTGACCGAGGGAGTGTTTGGTTTAGCTAGTGGAGTGAAGCTGATAGCTGTTTAGTTTCCTTCAACTACAAAATACTATTTGGTTAATTTTTTAAAAGGGTAGCTAATGGCTGTTGGAACACTATAATAATATTTTAAAAATTAAATAAAAGTTAATACATACACGTGCATCACACAGGTAAATACAATAGTTATTTATATAAAACTCTATGAGATTTAATTAAATTTTGTAAGAATATCATGTTTAACCTCATAATAAATGCATTTTTCATGTTTATATATATAGGCAAATGCTTGTGTTGGGATCATTTTTCAAAATCCTGATAATCGATGATGAAAAAGCTAATATGTCTCATCAAACAACCAATTTGATGAAGAGAATCGAGAATCAAGTCATTTCAAAATCCACCAAACTACTAAAACCTTACCTGATAATCAATTACACCATTTCAAGACCTAACCAAACCAGAACAAATCTTAACCCTACCCTTTTGGTATTGAGAAAGAGGTTTAAGAAGAATAATCAGAGAGAAGTTCACCCGAGTCTTGTCTTCTAAACCAATAAGTACAATCCTACGTAAGGACTGTTTACAGTTTGTATTATGTAGTTTTTAGTCTAGTTTTAATTCTTGGAGCTTCAGTTTTGGAAGCCCTGAGAATGAAAGTTGAACTTTGGTTAATGAGTCCTTTTAGTGGTCAAACAGAGCTCCCAAAGTTGAATTTCAGTCTGAAACTGTCTTCTAAAATTCTAGTGTGACAGTGGGTCTTATTTGGCAAAGAGTGAAATTTTGAACTTCGGCGGTTAGACCGGGCCCCACAATCATTTGCCTCTCATTGTCCTTATCCAAAAAGGAACACTTGTCAAAAGAGGTGCTTTCAAAGTTTAGAAATATTCCAAATTTGGAATATACTAGGACAAGTGTCACTATAGTAGAGAGGGAGTATATACTATGACGTAATAACCTTGAATATTCTACAAAATCTACACTAAATGCCACTACCTATGTTTGCCTATAAATAGAAGCTTTAAGGAAGCTTTTAGGAGGCTTTTTACCACTTCCAAAAGGGGGAGATTCCAACATAAAAACCCAAAAGATTACTCTAAAAAAAAAAAGACTTAGAAATTAAGGAAAAATTGGAAAAATAAGGGGAAATAATGCCAAAATTCCTCTAGACCTAATTTCTCTCAAAAATACCAAAATCAATCTCCCAAATTCAAAACCTAGTTCCAATAAACCAATTCCATACAAGTTAAAACCAAATTCAAGCCTAAATTCACCTAAAAACACCCTTTACTCTTTTTGTTCAATCTCAATTCTCTACAATCAATTGGTGTTTCTTGGTGAGTTCTTGCCCAAATTTTGAGGCTAAAAAATATCATTCTCATTGATTCTCCTCTCATTTTTGGGGTTTGGGGCATTAAAATTGAGTTTTGAAAGTAAAGTAAGTCAAATCCACCCTGTTGAGACATGAACAACCAGATTTGGCCTAAGAACAGCCAAATCGGTTGTTGGTGGTCCAAATCCGGCTATTGAGGGCTTTCAAACTAGATGTTGAAGGTCTCAAATCTGGCTATTTAGACCCTTGGTCCTCTTCGTCCCAAATTGTTCTGATGATGGTTTTAGGGTTCCTAAGGGTTTGTACTTGCTTGAGTATGATTCTAACCCCTCCCTAACAACCTAGGATGATGGAATTGAAGAATTTTAACTTATTTTTCTATTTTAAATAATTTTCTATTATTTTGCTTTTATTTCTTAAAAGTGCTTTAAAGTGTGATCCTTGTTCTTGTTTTGGTTTGATGATTGTGATTGTGTTTGTTGATATTTGTATGACTTTAAATTGAATTTTTTGATGATTATCTTTGTGATTTATGGTTTATTTTTGTTTATTTTGATGTGTGTTCTTATTTAAAGCCTTGTTTAATGTGTTTTGTGCATGTTTGTTACTTGATTGTGCTTAATCATGCTTTGGTTGTTATTGTGCTATTGCTGAGATATAAATATGCATACTTTGTGTTCTAATTTAGGATTCTTATTGTTTATGAGTCATTTTGGTTTTATTTTCCAACATAAATATTAATTTGTACATTTTGTGAACTTTATGTTGATTAATGAGTATCAATGTGCGTAACTTGTGTTCTTGGTGCTTAGTCATCATCTTGACACAAGTACTTTATATGTGTGTCTTTATTTCAATTTTAAAGTCTTGTGGGTCTTTATTTTCTTATTTCACACTTTGATTGAGTCAATTTTGTGTTGATTTTGAGTTTGTGTGTTAAATATAACATTTATACACTATTTGTGCTTATTTGATGTCTCTAGCTTAATTAGAATCTTAGCCTTTATTTATTTCATATTTAATGTTATTTTCATGTCGCTACTAACATTTTCGCTACTCTTGTTTATACTATATAACAATCCTCTAAATCTCCCTCAACTTCAATTGCATTATTGCATTATCATGCATTCATGTCTCTTTGTGCATATCATTTGCTTGATGCATATCACTATCAGGCGTGTGCTCATGTTTTTAGATCCTTTAGATGCATACTTGCATGCTTCCCGACTTGTAGCATTTGCATACTTGCCTGCTTCCTGAATTTAAATCACTTTGTATGCTTCCCGATTTGCATCATGCATCATACTTTGCATTACCCCAGATTTATTTAATGCTTGTGCGAGCATGCATTGCATTAGCATCATCCATTGCATTATATATATCTCTTGTTACAAATCTCTATATTTCAATCTCTAGCAACTAACTTTTACTAACATTTATTATTGTTGTTGTTTATTTTGTAAGCTTTTACTTATTATTTGTCTATTTTTCTTATCAATTTACATTATAAATTGTCACTTCCCATCACGATCTCAATCTCTACACTCAACCATCATTTCTCTTTATTTTCATGTCTTATTTATGTTTTTATTATTTTATTATTTGCAATCTCTACTTCTACTCTTTCTTTTTATTTGCTTAATTTGTAATTTTATTATTACTTGTCTCTCATTAATATTGTTTATGATTTATCTTGTCAATTATATCAGATTTTATTTTTGCTTTTATGTTTAATTTGCATTTTATTTGGTATCATCTACCAAAAATAAACTAGAAATATACAAAAAATAAACCAAATGGATTTTAATGTTTTAATTGGTAATTAATCTTCAATGGCTAATAAATTAGCATCTTTTGCACTTGTTTTTCTATTCCTTTCAATAAATAAATTGTAATTCATTTTCTCTCTTTTTACTTAAATATGGAATTTTGCACTTTCTTTAATAAAACTTTATCATTTTTTTATGGCAAGTTTAATTTTTGTTTTGTTCTTCAATAAAATTAATATGTTTTCAATGCTTTATTTATGTTTTTGGTTATGTCCTTTGTTGATCAGAAAACTCATCCAAATGCAAGGATATGGATCATAATTTCCTTTATTTCTTATTTTTTAAATAAAATGATTTAATTATGTGTACAATAATTTATGATGTGGGAAATGTCCATCTAAGGTACAAAATTCATATTTTGAGGCCTAACTTGATGGAAACTCATATTTTAATTTATGGTTCACATTATTAATCAAATGATAATTTTAAATGCTTTTCTATATTCCTTTTTATTAAGAATCCATTTTCAAATTTTTTTAATTTTTTGGCTTTTTAAGCTATTTTTCTATTTAATTTTTCAATGTTATTCATTTTAATTTTCTTTTTAAAGCTAAATTCATCTTTATAAGCAATTTATTATCTTTATTTTAATTTTCAAGTTATTTTCTTTCATTTTTCAAATAAAATGTTTATTGTGCCGAATCTCTGAATATGGAGCAATCATGGAGAGGATATTCGCAAAATATATTAGCCATTCTCATCTCCCTTCTCTTTTTATTTATTGCTTTTATTTATTTTACATACTTCTTGATTAGCATGCATATGTTTGTTTATAATATGATAATTAGCATGCAATGGGTAAATTGCTTGCTCTATTATTTATATTTGCCATGTTCACATGTTTTATTATGATTGCATGTTTAAAATAATTATGTGTTATTATTATATCATTAAGACATGCCATGTTATATATATTAGTTTAAAATTTACCATGACCATGCATCATTCTTTTATTATTTCATTTTACTATGTCCATGCATCATTATTTTATATTGCTATGTGCTTGTGTGTATATATTATGCTTGCATTTGCATGTAGAAGTTGATATATAATAGTTTATAGCTCTTAAAAGCACTGTACAATAAAGTACGACCAACAATGATCAACATCCAGATGGTATGGAGATGTCTAGAACAAAAGAGTCTAATCCTATTGACATCAAAATCTGAACCCAATGTTTTATCCAATGGGCGAATGTGGTTCCAAGCCAAGGATCTGAGTTTGCCTAAGTCTGTAAAATGAACAATTTCTCGGGTGATACCGAGTGGCAACTCCCTGTTTCTCCTACTTGAGTGAAGGGTTATAAGTGTATTTATGCCATCCCTGAGCTCTTTCAGTACTCCCCTCACTACCCTCTATTTTGCTGTAACAAAGAAAAAGGGTCAGTGATCCAAAGAGTGCTAAGTCGGACCCGCTGGCATCAATAGCTTGCATGTTGTGCGGGTGAATTTTTTAATAAATTTTCATGAAATAATAATTATAAATTTATAGTGGTGTTTATATTTAAAAAAACAACATATTAAAATTTTTTTCAATATTTTCTCTTCAACAGAATAAAAAGTACAAACTACACGTAAGCTGAAAAATAACAAGCAGTGCATAAATTGATGAATTATATAATATTGGTTGACAATCCTACAATTTTCAGCTACAGAACCTTTTTTCAAAGCAATATCAATACTTAGAGCACATACACTTTATTCATTGTGTTACCCTTTGTAGCATTTAGTATTTCCATGCTAAGTCAAGGTTAGACTCAATTTCATTTGCCTTTGCCAAAATTTCTCAATCATTATCCTCACCATTTTGTTCCTGATCTTTCCCTTCTTTTTGAATATGCCCAACACTATATGCCAATATTTATAGTATGTACCTAAATATAAAATTAAGTGATTTGAAAATGAATATATAGAACTTTACAAATAAATGAACATTAAAAAAATATATTAATATCAAAATAATATTTTTAAGACAATGAAAAGATTTTAAAGAGATAACTAGATGAAGAGATAAGTATATCAATAAATTTTTAAAGTTTTAATGCTAGGTTACATAAATATATGATGCAGAGTGTAGTGTGAATAATCAACACATGATTGATTAAAGTAGCCTTAATCTAGAGACTGAAAGAAACAAACTTCAATCTAAAGACTCAAAGATAAAAAAGCACAAAGCTTAAGTTTAATTATGAAATAAAAGTCACAAAAGTCTTCCTGAACAAAACCCTAATGTACATATTTATAGGAAATATAAGCCACTAACCCTGAATAAAATTCTAATTAAAGTAGGAAACTAGAATAAGAATAAAATAAAAAATCTAGATAAATACAAAATTATCCCTAATTAAACAATTATCTTAAATAAAAAACAAATAATAAACAATTCAAAATTAAATATAATTGTTTGTGATGCACGGCTGTGCGTGGTGTGTCTGTATCTAGTGCTTAAAAATAACTCATTCAGGCACAATTGTGTGGCATAGGGTGCACAAGCATGTTTGCCTCCTAATTTGCCCTCCTTGCTCAAAACGTCTCGCATCAGTCATGTACACTTGTAGAAAACTCGTCCTCGAGTTTACACTTGAGAATTAAAGTCACCCATGCCAAAGAAAAAAATAATTACAAAACCTTAGTGCCTTTAAGAAACAATTGGAGAAAAATCATTCAAATTGAAATTTTGTTGCACTAATAATTTGTAGAAGTGGACTAATAGTAACATGATACAAATTTGTCACTCCAAGGAAATCAACATACTCACACTCATCAAAGAAATTATGAAATTTTTGGATCTTTAATTCGCTAAGAATTTCTTGATTTTTTAAATCAATTTCAAGATTCTCATCCTCACTATCAATATTCTTTTCAATTTCAACACTAATCTCCTCCTCAATCTCAATGTTAATTTCCTTTTTATTTTTTTGAACCACTAAAGATATCTCTTTCACTTCTTTCTCTTCTTCCTTAAGTTGAATTAGAAATAACCATTGGTCAGCTTCCTCATCCAAAGTATCTTTATCATCATTCACTGCTGGCCTTATTTGATTGTTGGCAATTTGATTAATGATGGGTATAATAGGGATAACTTTTTTGCCTTGTTTAACATCATCATTCCTAAACCTTTAACCTTCAATAACATTTGCAATTGGGTTTGTATTATTTCCAACTATTGTCGTTGCTCTTTGATCGCTCTCTAAACAACCTCCAATCCCTGGTCACCATCTTAGGATTGGTTGGCACCACTATCACCAGTGTTAACAATCAATTGCGAGAAACCCGCTCTAATATCACTTGATACAACGTGTAGCATAAATAACTAACACACGATTGATTATTGAAAATAACCAACCTCAATCCAGAGACTCAAAGAAATAAGCCTCATTCTAGAGATCCAAAGATAAACAAGCACAAATCTTAAGTTTAATTTTGAAAAAAAGTAATAAAAATTTCTCTAAACAACACCCTAAAGTACATATCTGTAGGAAATACAAACCACTAACCCTAAATAAAATTCTAGTTAAAGTAGTACACTAAAATAAGAATAAAATAAAAATCTAGATAAATACAAAATTATCCCTAATTAAATAATTATCTCAAATAACAAAATAAAAATTCAAAATTCAAAATTAAATGCAGCTATTCATGAAGCATGGTTGTGTGAAAAAGATGCACAACCATGTGCATCTGATGCTAAAAACAACTCATTCAAGCACAGTCTTGTGGCATAAGGTGCACGATGGTGTCTGCCTCCAAATCTGCCCTCTTTATCAATATGTGTTGTCAAATAAATGAAAACTAAATAAAACATATTAATATCAAAATAACATTTTTGTGATAATGAAAATACTTTAAAGTGATAACTAAGTGAAAAGATAAATGTATAGTAGATTTTTAAAGTTAAGAAGATAAATTCTATAAATTTATACTGTTACTTGGCATAATGTTAAAGTAAGAGCTCAACTTTATATTTATATAGATAGATAGATATACGTAAACAAAAGAATGAAATTTATTCTTGCATTGTAATTAAGATAATCTTTATAGTTGGGTTAAATGTAATGGATTTTACCCAACTTCACATTTATTGTAGTTTGGGTACTACACTTCAATTTCTTTCTTTTTTGTAACCTGACTTCAATTTTGTTTCCAAAAGAGTATTAATAAAAAATTTTAGTCTTTCAAATTTCTTGTCGAAATCATTTAATCCCTTCACCTTTTTATTTTTTTTTTCATTTAGTTAGAATTTGCAAAAAGTTTAAAAATTTCCCTTCTATTAGGGTCTGATAATACTTAGCTGGATGAGTTTGTTCTAACTAGGTGGAATCAAAATGATTTACAAGTTTTTCCTTATTTCCTATAAATGTATATGAAATATGGACTTTTTTTCCAGAACATTTAATTCTGGATAGAAATAGTAATTCTGAATTACTAAGGTACTATTTTTTTAAGTGGCTAGTCTGAACTTAAATAGAAGTTTAGTATCTAAAAATGTAAAACTTAAAATTTTGTAATTGAATTAAAATTAAACTAAAGTTCAATACCCTTTTATGCATTTGACCTTGCTCAATTCTTTGAGTAAATGCTTGAAAGAGGTGAACTGAGAATTCATCCATGGCCAACAAAATGTGTTTATTCACAGATTGTGGAGATCAATTGGAGTAGTCCTGATTATATCTATAGTAATTACATAGAAATTGAGTTAAACCACTCCTGGGTTGTGTATTTCTTTTATTTGGTATAAATTTTCATTAATTAGATTCATTTAGTGTTTGTAAGGTACTGGCCATCCTCCTTTATGACGTAGCAGAAGCCTATTAAATTAAGGATAACTATTGAATTCCATTAATTCATGCATGAATGCCCAAAAAGAACCTTCTATTTTTTGCTGATTCACAATGACTACTAGAAAATAGGCATCAAGATTCGTTGATTCTCAAAAGAATGCGAAAATCAGGAAAAATAGAAAATTCAATTGAAATTCATCAAAACTATCTTAGAACATCAAAAAAGACAAATAAATATTGTTTAAGAAAGAAACCCTAAAAGGAAAAGGCAAAAAGACCAAAAAACACACTAAAAACTTTAAAGCTAATTTTGAGGCCATAAATAGTCGAATTTGGGCCTAAAACTTGGGCTAGTACAAGTAAACCCATTAATAAATATAAGTCTCTGAATCAGCTTTATTTTGATATATTATAGGTTTCGTGATTCATCCGAAGCTGAAAGTTAAAGCCTCTTGAAGCATTATTATGCACTTTCTCCTATCAAATTTGTCAAAAAACTTCAAAGCCATATGATCCACATCACTTTATTTGTAAAATAAATCAACTTTGGCTTGAATTACATCATGTAGTCTTGCTATAGTTTTTCTCTGTTCTAATCATTGCTCAAAAGTCGAAGAAAAGTGCAATTGGTTCATCTTTGATTCAACTCTACCAAGAATAAGTAGAGTAATTATCTTTAATATATCAAGATATATGAATTTTATAAATTTTTTGAATAGTACACCAATGTGTAAAAATATATTAGATTACTCCTCTAGACCATATTCTCTCTTCATTTGTATTTTTACATGATCACGAGTAGTGTTTAGGAACCTTATCAAGTCTACCTGATGATACCGAACATCAGGTTATATACTATTAATATGTATGCATGCATATGCTTTTGTTATGGATTGATCCATGTTTGGTTTTGAAGATAAGCCACCAAATTTTTATCAAGATGGAAAGCCTTAATGAGAACCTCAGGATTAACAAGAGGTATTGATCCAAAGACTGCATTTGCTACTATGATGACTCCTGGATCCTAGCTGCTTAAAGCTGCTACTACAACTACATGAGTTCCCCCCATGTTCAGCTGAAAATGAATAAGGCTAAATGGGAACACGAAAACATCTCTAGGACGTAGAATTTTGGTGAAGGGAAGATGATTAGGATTTGATATAATAATACCAACACAATGAGTACGCTTTATCATAGTAAGAACCTTTACTGCTTGAGGATTATAATGGGGAGGGTTTAGGCCACCTTTCGGTGCATAATCTATGCGAATTAACGATAATCCATTTATGTTGAGTCCTCCTAATTCATTAACTGTTAAAGGAGTTACGTTTACTCTAAGCTCATGATTTGTCGTGTTTCCAGGGATATTAAATCCTGAGAAGAAGAAATCATCTACTATCACCGTCTTTAGGTCCTTACAGAATTTCCATTCACAAATACTGCATCTGCATGCATGTAAATCAACCATACATATAACTTATTATACCATATATAATTCTCATGGAAAAAATTAATGGAGAAATAAAAAAAATATATAAACAACTTTCAAACTTGGTGTCATTTACTGGTACACAGAAGTCCTGGAGAGGTGCATGGCTAGCAGCAAAGGCAAATGAGAAAGCCAAAGCCAACTAGGCAAAAGCTACGAAGATAATGCAACCAATAACTCTCATTATTATATGGGCATGTATTTAAAAGTCTTAATTAATAAATAAAAATTTCTTGTGTTTTATTGGATGAAGGGTGAGTAAATGTTGCAGGGTACATGGGTGTTTATATAATAATGGATGGCATTGAGGGCCATCACTTAACTAACATATCCAGGTTATACCTGCACGAATATTAAACTAGAAATTTAGCAAAATTGTTTGCTTCTTCCATTTGCTTTTAGCTTTCCTTAATTTAATTTAATTACATTCCCACAGAATTTAGACATATAAATAATTTATTACAGTTTTTAGGTCCTGCAGCTAAATAACATAGTCCCAGAAATAAACTCAATTATCAACTGGTTGATTTTATACCCCGCCTTGTTGTTAAAAGGAATTTAGTAGAACTTGAATTATATTGCTCTTTGTAAAGTCTATAATATATACGGAGTACATGAGATTGAATGAGCATGACAATAACAACATGATAAGATAGGAATAACAAGAGTGTGTTACAACAAACTTAAAGCTAACAGAACTAAAGGTTATCTTATCATCCTCCCATAAATTGAGCTGGAGATGTTTTGACAGTCAATTTGGATCTTAGTTCTTGAAATCCTCTCATAGACAAAGGATTTATCAGTACATCTACAATCTGTGCTTCAGTTGGAATGTGGTGGATTGATAGTTGATTGGCTAGAACCTTGTCGCAAACATAGTGAAAGTATATTTCCAGGTGCTTAGAATGAGAATGGAAAATTGGTGAAGCAATAAGGTAGGTTGCTCAGAAGTTATCACACCAAATAATAGGTGAGGTTGACAACATAAATCCAATTTCAGATAATATGGACTGTAACTAATGTATTTCATTAGTTGTATGTGCGATAGCACAATACTCCGCCTCAGTTGAAGAACTTGCTGCGGTACGTTATTTTTTCAACCCCTAAAGAATGAGATTATGTCTAAGGAAGAGACATAGGTCAGAAGTGGATTTTTTGTCACCTAAAGAACCTCTCAGTCTGCATCATAGTGTGTAGTCATAGTATGGGAAGATAAAGGGCGCAACATAAGACCATAGGTGGTTGTAGCTTATAGATAACGTAGTATGCATTTTACGGCGAACCAGTGGTGCTAGGTCAGTTTGTGCATGAATTAGAAGGCCTTATTCACAGAGTATGAGATGTCAAGGTGCATTAGTGCTAAGTATTGGAGGCCACTAAATGTGCTTTGATAAAGGGTGGCATCTGAAAAAGGCTTGGAGTCATCAAGTCGAAGCTAGTCGAAGGCACAAGATGGAGTAACAATTTTGTTTGCTTCTACCATGTCGACTTTGGTTCACAGATCATGAATGTACTTTGTTTGGGTGAGTAGCAATCCATCAGATTGCCATAAAGCCTTGATTCCAAGGAAATAATGGAGTTTTCTAAGGTCCTTAAGGGCAAACACAGAGCTAATATAATCAACCACATTTTGTAGCATTTTAAAATAGCTACCTATTAGGATAAGGTCATCCATATATATTAGAAAAAACATGGATACATTACCCTAATGAAAGAAGTATAAGGATGGATCTGTTTTTGAGCTTTCCAAGCCAAACTTTTGAATGTGTAAAGTAAGCTCTTTAAACCATTGGTGACGAGCTTGATAGAGTCCATAAAAAGATTTCTTTAATCGACAACCATGAGAGGGATAGGTGGTGCTAACAAAGCAAAAAGGCTGCTGCATGAACACTGCTGCTTCAAGTTGTCCATGGAGAAAAGCATTGAACACATCTAATTGCTTAATGATCCAACGACAAGAGAGTGCAATGGAAAAAATAACCTAAATGGTGGCAGGATTTATTACTGGGTTGAAGGTGTCTATAAAGTTGATGCCAGGACATTGATGGAGTCCCTTCACGACAAGTCGAGCTTTGTACTTGTCTATTGTACCATCTAGATTCCTTTTGATACGGAAGACCCATTTTCATCCAATTATATTTTATGTAGGGGAAGAAGGTACGAGGTCCCATGTATCATTAGCTAACAATGCTTGCACTTCAGTAGCCATAGCCTTTTTCCAGTGTGGGTATTTATTTGCTTGTTTGAAGGTTGTGGGCTCATAGTTTAGGTTAAAAGTTGAAAGATAGAGGCAAGGTTTAAGGGATCCAGTTGATGAGCATGTTTTCATAGGGTGAGTGTGCTCTATGGCAGGAGATTGTTGCATTGGAGGGAAGTTGTCATTGGTTTTATATTGGTTTGAGGATAAAGATGGTGTTGGTGAGGATTGGATTGGATGAGGTATAACGGTTGTGGGGGACTGTGTTAAAGAGGAAATATGACTCTGAGTAGAAGTGTAGTTGGATTAGTTTGGAAGTGTGTTGGGTAAGAGAATGGTGGATGGTGGAGTTAGAGGAGAAGAAATGCGAACATCATCTGGGACTTGAAAAAGAAAAACTTGTTCATTAAATATCACATGTTGAGAAATTAGTATTTTTTTTATAGGAAATATTAAGACAATAATAACCCTTATTAACCTTACTATATCCTAAAAAGACATATTTTTTGCTTCTTGGTGCTAATTTATTTGGAGCATAAGGCTTTAACCATGGGTAACACAAGCATCCAAAGGTACATAAGTCGTGATAATTGGGATAAAATTTAAATAAGCGGTGAAAAGGTGTATCAAAATGAAGGAGGAATGTAGGAAATCGATTAATGAGATAAACCTCTGTATCAAACGCATAATGCCAATATTCATGAGGAACATTTGAATGATTGAGTAAGGCATGACAAGTTTCAACAATATGCGTATGCCTACGCTCAACACAACCATTTTGTTCAGTCATTTTTGGGCAAGCAACACGTTGTGTGATGCCATTATCAGAAAGATATAAAGTTAAAGCTTGATACTCACCACCCCAGTCAGCTTGAAAGCTTTTAATGGAGCGGTTAAAATTTTTTTCAACTATATGGCAAAATTTGACAATCGTATTAAAAAATTCAGACTTATATTTTAAAAAATAAATCCAACAATATTTATTATAATGATCAGAAAATATTATGTATTAATGATGACCATCACTAGAATTAATAGGTGAGGGTCCCAATAAATCAGAACAGACTAAGTTTAGTGGACTTATAACTTGATAATTGGACTTGGGAAATGGGAGTTTATGACTTTTGCTCAAGCTACAACTTCACAGAGACTAGACATTTTATTGAAAATAAAAGAAATGTTGGAATGCTGTAGAGTCTTTCGAACAATAGGACGAGAAGTATGACCAAGGCGTGCCTGCCACTGTTGAAGAGAGCATTTAAAGGCAGTCTTAACATATGATGGTGAAGAATTAATGTCAAAAAATAATGAATAAAGGCGATGATCATTCGAGTTGGAAAGTAGCAAATCCTTTGTGCGTAGATCCTTAATTTCAAAATGATTAGGAAAAAAATTCAATAGAGACATGCTTAGTGGTGGTAAAAGCAGAGACAAACAATAAATTAGCACATGTATGAGGTACATAAAGAATATTAGTGAGTTTAAAAAAATGATGTTGTGAAGAATAAGTAGAATTACCAATATGATTTATTGGAAGAGTATTACCATTTCTAATCGTAATTTCATATAGACCAGTGTAATATGAGTGAACAGAGAGATTTTCCATTTCAAGAGTTAGATGATGTGTGGCTCCTGTGTCCATGATGGAGGTGATTTAGATGTGGATGTGTTAGAGGCAAGATTGATGGAAGGCTTGTGGGAAGAAGACTGATTAGCATGAGGATGTAGTGATGGGCATTATCGGGCTTTATGGCCAGTACCATTGCAATTAGAGCAAATCAAAAGACTATAGTTTGTATTGTAGGAGCCATCGACAAAGAATTCTAGCTATGATCAGAATTATGATTCGGTGATGAGAAGCGACCATGACCTCAGTTTAGTTGATTTTTGTAGTTACTACGACCTCAAAAATTTCCACGATGATCATTTAAAATAGCAACATGAAAAGCCATTGGGGGAACCACATTTTTATTTTCGTTGGTCAAGTTGATCTCTTCACTAAGAAGAAGGCCATAGAGATCATCAAATGAGAGGCCAATGGGTCTATTTTCGATGGAACGAATAACGACATTAATAAGGTCATCATCATATATAGGACTGCCAAGAGCTTGCAATTGATTTGCCATGTTTTTTGCTTATTGAATATATTGTGCAATATTCCCACTAGTATCCTTTTATAATTGGTAAAGATTGGACTTGAGAGTATGAATTTGCATTTTTACACCTGACGCATTGGTACTTTCAAGACGATTCCAGGCTATGCGAGCATTGGCTGCACCCACGATTTGAGGAATGAAGGTTTCTGTCACTGAGCCAATTATTTAGCCGAGAACCAGCTAGTCTCTTTGAAACCATATTTTATATATAGGAAGGATTAAACGAATTGTCTTGAAGAGTTTGTGGACGAGGAGTGCTGCTACTGTCATGAGTTGAGCTCGCCAGAAAAGATAATTGGTGGAGTTCAGGCGAATATGTAGGTGATGAGCAACATTTAAAAGAGTTTGGATGTTGGATTGAGAAGTGTTTGATAGGGTTAAGGCAGTTTCTGTATTTGATGTTGACATTGTAAGCCTGGGTTGTTAAACCACTCAAAGGCTCTGATACCATAAAGGAATTTAGTATAACTTTAATTATATTGTTGTTTGTGAAGTCTATAATATATACAGAGTACATGAGATTGGATGAACATGACCATAACAACATGATAAGAGAGGAATAATAAGAGTGTGTTACATTAGACTAAAAGCTAATAGAACTAAAGGTTATCTTATCAATTATTAACTTTAGGGTAGAGATACATATATGCCTCGGTATCACAAGCTACAAAAGGAAAAAAAGTTGGGGGCAATTTTAATGTTGCCTCCAATGTTAATTAATATTTATTGTTTTGAATTTTATTTTTAAAATTTTAAATTTTTAAATTTTTTTAGAATGTAAAATTTAAGGTGCATTGAAGTGAATCCATTGTGAAATGATTTAAACATCTGTAGTCTATAAATATTTTTTTAATAATGTAATTTATAAAAAACTCAGAGGCACAAAAGTAAAAGTCACGAGTAGCAACGTCACTGTATACATCATTACTTGCGACAAGTATCATTTCCTTAACTTCATAATTTTAGTTATAAAAAAGTAAATTTAAGGATGATGTTGTAGACGGTGGAGTTTAGTGTGCATCCAAGATTTTTACAACTGTGACATTGTTTGTGCTCATGGCTCCAGGGAACACACAACTATATCACAAAGACAAAGCGTTGAGATAAGGAGTCACCACCCAGGGCAATAACTGTGACAAATCGTAGATGCTGCTAACTCAATTCTCTAAAAGAAGTTAGCACCACAACTAGAAAATTCTGGGAACGAAATACCAACTTCTTTTAGTCTCGTGTTCTTTAAAATTAGTTTATAAATTACTATCTTATTCTCTAATTACATGCAATTTCATTTAAACCCTAATTTAGCATACATCTAACTCTAAGGCAACCAGTCCATGAAAAAGCACATAAAAAATGCATCTACAAGGCGCGACGTCCCTAAATTAGTCTAATTTATATTGATTTTAATTAAGTTAGCTAATTCTACATACTTTACTTGTAAAGTGAAATGGAACTAAAGACGTGCCTACATGTTAATTAATTAGTGAGCTTATATCTACAAATTTTAATTCTAAAGAAATGAGCCTAAGTCTATTAGTTTTAAAAGAAAATGGAAATGAATTAATGGGCCTAATTCTAGTTAATTTTAAGTTTAAATGAAGTGATCTTAATTTATTTATTTTAAAAGAAAATATTTTAATGGGCTGAGCTAGTCTAAATTGAATTTTAATTAATCTAAGAAAATGGGCATAAATCTAATTAACCTAAATGAGTCTAAATTGATTTGAAATTAATTAAAAACCTAAAACCAATTTTAAAAGCCTATTAATTAATTAAGTTAATCCTGACATGGGCTTGGGCCCAAAATGAATAAAAATACAAACAAGCCCAAACAAATAAAATAAACAAATAACATATCAAACATGCATATTTGTGATTTCTAATCCGAAATTGATTACATGTAATCTAAATTAATCTAAAACCATCATTGATTTTAATTTGGGTTTACCAAATGAATCCTAATTTACTATTCATTTTTAAAGTACAGAAAATTTAAATTTCACTATCTTCCCACTAATGGGGCTATTACAACCTACATGAATTAAAAATGTGAATAAAAATAAAAATACATACAAACCCAATAAATAAAAAAACAAATAAACACACAAAAAGCACAAAAAAAGAAAACACAGAATAATAAAAAAAATAAATAAAACCTAAAATGAAATAACTACAGAATTAAAATCCATAGCATTCCATGGATCTTCACGGGTGTTTTGTCAACTACACCTTCTCCGGAATGCTCATCTCCATAGTCAGGAAAAGAAAAAATAGAGAAAATAATAAAAAGTTATTAGAAGAACAAATAAAGAAAATAAAAATAAAATAAAATAAAGAAAAATAAAACAAAGAAGAAGAATGATTAAAATAAAATAAAAGAAAATAAAATAAACAAAGAAGAAGAAGGAGTAGGATGTAATGCAGATGCCATTTGATTACTCCTAATAGTGGATTTAATCACTGTCTTGGTATAGAATCAGTAGAATTTCATTTTTCTTCTCAAGGCTTTCTGCATTTTAAAAGAACATAATTTTTTTTTTTGCAAAGCTTCTGTGAGTTCTTGTCCTCCCAAATTTTTGTGTTAGAAAAAATCCTCCTTCCTGAAACCTTCCGTCCCCTTTTTAACTTCAACAAAAATCTCATGGATTAGGTTGTTAACAGGAGAGGATAATTTCCTCTCATTATCTCTAAAAACTCACTGGATAAAAACTTTATTTAAAATTCAAAACAGACCGACTGATAAAAATATCAATTAGGTTTCATTTATTTTTTTTGAAATTAATTTTTGACCAATGAGAATTTAAAGAAATAATTTTAAAAATAAAAAATTGAGTGATGGAGTCTGGTCGGAGGTGTGCAATTCCAACTGGAATTGTGCATTTCCAATCGAAATAATAGAATTTCGGTCAGAATTCCATATTTCCGATAAAAAATGTGTAATCCTGATCGGAATTACCTATTTTTGATTGGAAATATTTTCGATTGGAAATATGTAATTTTGACCGGGATTACATGATTCCTATCCGGAATTTGCTCTCTAGCCCACCCCTTTTTCAACTTTCTTTATTTAAAAATTGACCCACAAAAGTAATTGAAAATGTTGAATTGAGTCCTTTAAAACTTTGCAATTTAGCCCCGAAGTTCAAAATTCAAAATTCTAAGGATCTATTTATAACGAATTATCATCATCGGATCCTCTGTCGCATCTACACTGCTATCCCGAAATTGGGTGCCTACAAATGTATTTTTTAAACATATTACATATGCATAGTAATAGCTACAATATAGTTAATTTTTTTAATACTTTACATAAGAACAAAGGTGTTGTTGACACTTAGCTTGGCCCCGCCCAATGATGAAAAACTCTATGATGATCACTATTTCAATAATCTCGTGAAATTTATTTTTTTGTAAGAAAATGAAAAAAGATTATTGAGAACCTTTGAAACGCATGATAACTGTATGTCATTAAAAAAATTTAAGGATCAAATGAATAATTTTACACATTTTTACTCCATTTTTAGGTTGGAAGTTCCAACTACACACGTGCACACACTTTCACCTTTTTGTTTTTTTATTCTTTCCTATTTTAGGCGAGAATATGGCTTAGGTTTATGAGACATTATATAGTGATTCTGACATTTGATGAGTTGAAAAGTCAAACCAATAAAAATTAAGCATTTAATTAAAGTAATAAAAACTAAAATCTAATAGCATATATAAATGATATTTTGACATTTTAAGAAAAGGGGGGGCAGCTGTTAAAAAATTCTGCATCCTTTTAAAAAGAAAATTTGCACCCTTTCAAAAAAAAAAAAAATTTCTGCATCCTTTCAAAAAAATTCTGCATTTTACTTTTTTTTTTTCAATCTAATTTCAATTAGTTTTAGGTGTGGAGACATTCAAAATAAAATTGGTGGACATAAGTTTTTTAATAAATCGAATTTATAGAAACAAAGAAAATACAATTGTCCTTTGTATTTTGAAGGCATCAGGTAACAAAAAAGAATCCAAACCAGATGTTGTAAAATGAAAGAAAAGTTTTTCTCTCACACCCGCTGCATGTGTGGAGCCTCTGTTTTATATATTGTAATTAGTTACAAAACGTTACAACTAAAATGTAACTAAACCGCTAAA
>CATIWM010201888.1:0-15260 GCA_949671775.1 Mallotus repandus | reverse complement strand
CAGCTGTCTGTAGATGGTAAGTTTCATTATTCGGCATGGCATGATGGTGCGATATGGAAGCATCATCATTCTTAATTAAGAAAATTCCATTACCCTCCACACTACATATTAGCAAAAATAAGAAATTAAAAATAAAGTGAAAAAGTGAAGAAAAATATTGTATAACTAATAAAAGCAATTAATAATTAATAATTAATTAATATACTTAACTAAGGAATATAGCCATTAATAAAACCAAATAAAAACATCATTCATATTATTAATAATCAAATTAATTTTTTGCTCAAAAGTTTTTAAAAAAAAATCATTTTACATATGTTTGACAAAGAAAATTTTAAAACAAAAAATTAATTACACATATAATTAATTATCCAAATCCATATGATTGTTCAAAACTCAATACTCAATTTATTAGCATATAAAAAAATAATGAAATTAACTTACAAGTTTCAAATGGTTGCTTTCAATATAGTTTAGCCTAAACATATTTTGTTTTTCAAATTAATTTTTTTATTTAAAATCTAATAAGAATTATATTCTTGTTAATTTTAAAATATGTTCTAAAACTGTAGAAAAAATTTTCACCAATTCTTATCGATTCTTATTATTCGAAAAGAGAAAACATTGTTCCTCTACCTATTTTAATTGTCAAATATTTGGAGAATTTTTTTTATTCAATAACTCATTATTCTACCTTTCCAATCTAACTTGAAAGAGAATGTTTATTTGTAAAGTTCGAGGGTCAATTTTTTTAATAATATGGTTTAATACATTATATACTAATCTACTGCAACTTTATATTGATTTTGATATTAACTTTTAAAACTTTGTTCATTTAAAAATGTAAAATAAATTAAAATTATAGAATACATCATATATTTATTACTGTTTATTTGTTAATTTATAATTGAAAATAAAAATATTAAAATTTTTATAACATAATATTTAATGAGAATATTTTATATAAGTTAAACATAAATGTTATTTATCTGTAATATTTTTATATTATAATTTACGGTCTACCATATATTACAATATTATATTTTATGAAAATAATTGTGTTTTTTTTAACTCTAAAAGGAATATTCTTTTTTTTTTTTCATATCTCATTTATATTATGTATACATTTAACAAACTACACCATATTTACATTTTTACATATTCATTCATTAAAAATGTATTTTTATTATTAAACAATTTTATAAATAAAAAATATATTGATTATTTCTTATTATTTATATAATAATTAAAAATAAATAATATATGTAAAAAATTATAATTAACATTAGATTGCATAATTAATAATATATAAAAGAGCACAAGTGTGTGTGTGTGTATATATATATATATATATATTATTTGCATATATTTATATATACTGCTGATAGCCCAATAATGCGTTAAATCTGTGATATTTATGATGTTAAAATTTGCTAACTTTAGTAATTAAAATGTTTCCATCTTCCAAGAGAAATGGAAGATCATTTTTAAAAAAAAAAAAAAAAACATGACCTATACAAAAACATTGTTACATGCAATAATAACTTGAGAAAACACCAACTATTTTGAAAGAAAACGAAAGTGGCATTGTGAATTCTTGTCCTTTGGCGTGGGACGATTTGCAATTGCAAGTGTGGTCTTGTCTGTGAATAGGAGCTTTAGAGCATGAAGGCTGTGTTGCCTAGAGACCATAAGCATTCTTTTCCTTCCAATAGTTAAATCCCTTGCTGGTATTCAAAATTACATTATTTATGATAAAAAAAATCTCTTCATTTGATCAAATTATTTTTTTTGACTTATACAGGTCCAATATCATTTGGACGGGAATGAGAGTTAGCAGTTAAATGTTAGCAGTTAGTATTTAAAAATTATTTTTGTGAATCACCACCAAAGGTGGGTTTCACATACCTAATGAGGGGAGGGGTATTGAACCGATAACCTCAACCCTTCAAAAGTAAAGTGCTCTTGCCACTTGAGTTAGACCTTAAGTGCATTTGATAAAATTATTTATAGTTATAATACAATGTGCAATTTAATCAAAATTAACAAAAATATCTTTGTTAATAATTATTTATAATTATCTCATGTTCACATCCTTTAATAATTGAAGACATCAAATTGAACTAGTGGTTATCTTTGTTACCTACTTGATCTCTTTTCTTTTTGTGTGGCTTAATCAGCTTGGTGGAACCTGGTACCATTTTTCAATGTCTGAAATGAAATTATTAAGGCTTGATAACAAGATAAGGAATCCAGTGCCAAATTTAGAGTTAAGTGGTGCACAAATTGATCAAAAGAGGAGGAAATGTTTCAGTTTCCAAATGAAAAGATAAAAGATAAAATAAATTATTGATTCCAAAGTTAGCAAGTGCAAATCATTAGCCACCAAGTTCCCTAGTGAGTGAGAGCCTAACATTGTTTTTGTTATTGCTATTTTCATTAACAATCACATTAGTGGTTGGATATTTTATTTAAACAGACTCCATTTAGCAATAGCAATAGCAATGGTTGGTTGTTAGGAGGAGGGACACTTGCCATGTCAATCTCCACTAACTCTGGTGAAGGTAATGATAAAAACTACAGAAGAACATTCTAATAAAAAGGACAAGCTGTAATTCATAGATTTTACATACCTCAGACACCAAAGTTCCAACTAAAGAAGCAATTTTAGTTATAGTGCAATATATTGCACCCCAATCACTTCTGCACATCTAAGTCAAATTGAGTGGGGGGTATTATCAGCATTCATTCTTTAGCTTGGTCACTTTTCAAGCCTACTTCAAGTAATTAGCAAGGATAAAAGTCAAGAACTAGGAACTAAAAGCTAGAATGCCCTTAGAAGCAGCTCAACTTAAGGTATTTGTCAATGGAAATTTTCACTCCAAAGGGCAAAAAAAGCAAGAGAGATTTTAGAAGAACAGTAGCTACTAGCCCTGCAAAGAAATATTGGGTATCATTAGACCATGAAAAAGGAGTCTCATTGGAGCCTCCTAAAGTTGAAATGAGCTAAGATTAGTATCTTGCTTCAAACAAGGAGGACCAAGATAGTGGCCATAGTCATAAATTGCAATCAAAGAGCACTAATATGGCTACTCAGTTCTTGTAGACACAAGTTGTGCTCTCAGAAATGTCAAATGCACCTTTAAAAAAAAAATTCCCCTACTAATAAAAAATGTCAACTGCCACTACCTCTCTCTCTCTCTCTCTCTCTCTCTCTCCTTGTTCATCTGTACGCCCACGCACATGTGGGCGTATGTGAAACACATGTAGGTGCAGCTATGAGTGGAACAGCGTACTCCAACACCAAAGGTTGAAGTATTGCCTGCCCTACAATAAGAAAACAATCATCTGCCAATCTACTAGTTTATCCTTCCATTTGGTATCTATTTAGGTCTAGTTGAAAATCTACTCATCATTGTTGCAATTCCATAATCAAAAAGGCGCAAAAAGACTACTAATCTCTCCCAACACATCATGGCCTGCATTGAAATTTTATTGAATTTTTCATTCTACAAACCCAGCTCTACATAATTATGCCACTGAAGTTTTTGGTACTGTTCTTATGTCATTATTGTGAAGCAGTATGAAAAATAGAAGCAGAGTGTCCCATGAAGATAATATGAGCGAGGACTTACAGAATACTGAAAATGGCATTCATTAAGATAGTCTTTGTGCTGCTGCTTCAGCATTTGATTTCAACTTCTCCCTCGGCAGTTTCAGCTCATCACCATCACTCCTTGGATACGGACAAGGCTGCTTTACTTGAGTTCAAAAAGACTGTGGTTTTTGATCCAGATTCCAGACTTGCCAACTGGATTGAAGCAGTTGATGTATGCAACTTCACGGGGGTGGCATGTGACAAGCATCATCACCGCGTAAAAAGTCTCAATCTTTCCAGCAGTAAACTGACGGGGCCACTTTCACCAATAATTTCAAATCTCACTGGGCTTCAATCTCTAGACCTAGTTGACAATAACTTCTACGGCATTATCCCTTCAGAATTTTATCATCTCCGACACCTGCGTCATCTCCAACTAGACAGGAATAGTCTACACGGCTCGTTGCCCAAGTCCTTTGCCCTTCTTTCCAACATCTCTATGATAACTCTCGGGGAGAACAATTTGACAGGTGAACTCCCACCTTTCTTTTTCTCCAACTGCTCTGAATTAGGAAATGTTGATTTGTCCTACAACTTTCTCAAAGGAAAAATTCCTGAAGAAATTGGAAATTGTCCAAACCTGTGGACCGTCAGTTTATACAATAACCAATTTACAGGAGGCCTCCCTGTGTCTTTAACCAATATTTCACTCTACAATTTAGATTTGGAATATAATCATCTTTCTGGTGAATTGCCAGTGAACGTTGTAAAGAACCTACATCGCATTGCCAACCTCCATTTGTCATATAATGAATTCATTAGTCACAATCAAAACACCAATCTCCAACCATTCTTCACTGCACTTGGAAATTGCACCCATTTGGAGGAGCTTGAATTGGCTGGCATGGGTCTAGGAGGAAGCCTGCCAAGTTCCATTGGCAACCTTAGTAATCTAACCTCTCTGATGCTGCAAGAAAACAGAATCCATGGATCAATTCCACCAGAAATAGCGAATCTTTCTAATTTGACGGTGTTGAATTTGACATTCAATTCTTTAAACGGAACACTTCCAACAGAGATGAATCGATCAGTTTCCCTAGAGCAAATTTTTTTATCGCACAACCTATTCACTGGAGAAATACCAGAAGCATTCGGACAATTTCGCCATCTTGGCCTGCTCGATCTGTCATATAATCAACTCTCTGGTGAAATACCTGTAAGTCTAGGGAACTTGGTTCAGGTATATTATATGTTTCTGAACAACAACCTCCTTTCAGGAACTATACCTCCAGCATTAATGAAGTCAACTCATCTGAACAAATTGGACTTGTCCTTCAACAAATTAACAGGGAGCATCCCTCCGGAAATATCAATTTTGCATGAGTTGAGAATATTTCTAAATCTTTCACATAATCAACTTGACGGGCATTTGCCAATTGAACTCAGCAAGCTGGAAAATGTTCAAGAGATAGACGTGTCATCAAACAACCTCACTGGAAGTGTCTTCTCTCAGATGTCAAGCTGCATTGCATTGAGGATGATAAATTTGTCACACAATTCTATTCAAGGGCCATTACCTGATTCGCTGGGTGAGCTAAAGAACCTTGAATCCTTTGATGCTTCAGCAAATTCCCTCTCTGGAAAGATCCCAGTAAGCCTCAACCAAATTCCCACGCTCACCTATCTGAATCTTTCCTTGAACAACTTTGAAGGGTTGATTCCCTCTGGTGGCGTCTTCAACACAGTCACAAGTATGTCATTCTTAGGAAATCGAGATCTTTGTGGTAATGTCTCTGGCATCCCTCCTTGCTCCCTTAAGAAATCATGGTTTCACTCACTTAAGTTCTTGATTACATTCATAGTGGTCATATTTGTATCAGCATTCTTATCAACAATATGCTGTGCAATTGCAATCCGCCGCATCAGGGTAATGATTTCCTCTCGAAATTCAATCAGAACCGAGAGAACAAGAAAACCAACAACACCAGAATTGATCCACAATATTCCAAGAATTACATATAGAGAATTATCAGAAGCCACTGCAGGATTTGATGAAAACAGACTAGTTGGCACAGGTAGTTTTGGGCATGTCTATAAGGGGATTCTTCCAGATGGGACTCCCATTGCAGTAAAGGTATTGCAATTCCAATCCAGAAACTCAACAAAAAGTTTTAACAGAGAATGTCAAGTTTTGAAGAGGATTCGCCACAGAAATTTGATAAGGATTATAACAGCATGCAGTCTTCCTGATTTTAAGGCTCTTGTTCTTCCATATATGGCAAACGGAAGTTTGGACAACCGTCTCTACCCACATTCAGGGACAGTTTTGAGTTCAGGATCTTCTGATTTAACTCTCTTGCAGAGGGTGAACATTTGTAGTGACATAGCTGAAGGGATGGCTTATCTGCATCACCACTCACCTGTTAAAGTCATTCATTGTGATCTAAAACCAAGCAATGTTCTTCTCAATGATGACATGACAGCTCTCGTATCCGACTTCGGTATTGCAAGATTGATTTTGACAGTTGGAGGTGGTAATGCTGGGGCTTTTGAGAATATGGGGAACTCTACAGCAAATTTGTTATGCGGATCTGTTGGATACATTGCACCAGGTACAAGTTTCTCCTTTGCTTGTGCACATATAGGAAGTAAACACCATATTAAAGAGTGGCTGCATTTACTTCATCCACATTGAGCTAATCACTACACTAACAAATAATGCTCAACTCATCCAACCCCTAATCCACCTGCATGATGAAGTCAACAAGTTGAATCCTCAGTCATGTATAGCAGAATCATAATAATGCTTTTGATCACTGTTTTTCATTAGTTTCTAGTTCATTTTTTAATTCGAAAATCCTTTGTTGCTACCAGTTGGTACCAAACACAGCCTAAGTAACTACTTCCAGTTTTATAATGCAGAGTATGGTTTTGGATCAAACACATCTACCAAAGGAGACGTTTATAGTTTTGGCGTTGTAGTTCTCGAGATGGTAACTAGAAAAAGACCAACGGATGACTTGTTTGTCGGAGGACTAAACCTACACAGATGGGTGAAGAGTCATTACCACGGGAGAGTGGAACAAGTGATAGACTCCTCTTTGATAAGAGCTTCAAGAGATCAATCTCCTGAAGTAAAGAAGATGTGGGAAGTTGCAATAGGAGAATTGATTGAGTTGGGTATTCTTTGCACTCAAGAGTCCCCCTCCACAAGGCCCACAATGCTTGATGCTGCTGACGACTTGGATCGGGTAAAGAGATATCTTGCTGGGGATACAACTGCAACATTTGCTTCATCTCTGGGAATTTCATCATCCACAGTAGAGGATGACTAGATTCGAAACAACATCAGTTCTCTGATTCTTTTGTTAACCTTTTGATAAATTTAGTTGGGATCTGACCTCTGTCATGTGCCAAGCCATTTATGTATCATTTTGTTTTTTCTCCAATCTGACAAACATGCATCCTGCATATATATTTGCATAAGAGAAATGAATATGCAACCAAATGATAATATCTATCAGTAACGCCTCTGTGCTATTCATTCCCATTGAAAAGAAACACATAAAACTAACTAATAAAACTGCTGCTACTTGTTTGTTCATCGAAGAAAGGAGCCGCAGTTGAACAGCAACAACAAATGGTGCACTTCCCATTGGCACAATTGAATGCCAGAGCTACCTATACTAGCACAACAACAAGAAATTTGCTGGATTAGTCTCTGAGCAGTTCAAATCAGAAAGCGACCAGCATCAACTATACAACCAATGCAAACACAATCAAAGCAAATAAACCACAAAAACTCATGCATAAGCAAACAAGTCACAAAAAATAAATAAAGGAAATGAGAATTTCATTCATAATCAGAGAGCATTTGAGCAACAACAATTCAACAGCATTAATGTCACAAACTGCACTAAACAAAGGAAGCAACTTTGTAAATAGACTGATTCATAAAAGCATAAATATGTTTCTGATTTCAATTTAATCCCACAAAAACCCTTATCTGCAAAAAAGAAAATTGACCAAAACCAATCGAAATAAGCTAACACGATTAAGATTGTTAACATAAATTTCATAGATTAAGCATTCAAGTCAGCTATATACATTGAAAAAGATAAGAAGAAGATAACCTTGAAATCAACTATATGAATATTCTCTGCCAATTTTGGGTCTCTTACTGTCTCCATTATTCAGCAGTGGCAGTTGAATCTGTTAGAGAATGCAGAGTTGAGCCATCTTGAAATGTTGGTGCAATTTTTTTTTATTTTTTTTTTTACCAAAGTTGATAGGGGGCGTGGGTCCCTCTAACGGTGGCCAGGCTTCGGGAGCTTGATTCAATTTGCATGCTTATTTATTTATCTAATAAGATATTACATTATTTAAGTTTTTTATTCATACATTTAGAATTTTTTAATTTAATTTCTTAAAAATAATTTAGGCAACAAAAGGATTCATTTTTAAAATATATACAAAAGGATAAACCCCTAAGCTACACAATCTTTGATTCAAATATAAATAATGGTTTGTATCACCGACTGCAATATTAATAATTCCGTAAAAATTATTTTTTTATCCTTCTATTTTCATGAAATATTAAAAAATAAAAATACAATTTTTACAAACCGTAAGAAAACTATTAATATCATGGCCTGCAACATATATTAGTGTCTCTAAAGTATATAATTAGTTACTCATTGATTGAAAATGAAAATTAATTTACTATTTTATATGCTTTTTTTCAAAAAAAAAAAAAAGATTTCAATTATTTATACGACAAATGATTTTACATGTTCATAATCGGTGAATCAAGACTTCTTATATTCTCATAGTAGCATGAAAATATAAGTTGTAATTTCATTTAAAATTTAAAAGAGTTACAAGATATAAACTACAACATTGTTTATGCATTATTCAATAAATAATACTTCATTTTTCTTAAAATGGAGTAACTTCAACTCAATTTTTGTTTCACAATTGATTGACCATTATTGTTTAACTATTTATTGTAGCTAATGGTTTATAACAGTTGCAGATAATTGATAGATTTAGTAAAATTTTATTAGTTATTATTGTACGTGTATTAAATGACTATTAAATGTATAATTTTTTTTTTTTGAAAAGTGAAATAGTAATTGCATTAACTCAAATCTAAGTGTAACAAAGGAAGAAGAAAATCGGAAAAAACATCATCCCAAAACATAGGACTTGACCAATAAACACTTGCTCTAGCTAACTCATGAGCAACATAATTTGCAGGTCTCCTAACAACAAAAAAACTAACAGCAGAAACATCATTAGCTAACTGCAAACAGTCCTCAAGAATTAAGCCAAAGGAAGAAACGTAACCTTCAGGTGCTCATAAAGCTTGAAAAATAGCAACAGCATCCATTTCAATGACAACACGGTTCCAACCTCGATTTTCAACCCAGCTAAGAGCTTCGCAAACACCCATAAGCTCAGTCAGAGTTGGATTGAAGACACCAGGAATCCAAGCAGTATGTGTTTGAAAAAGCTACCATCATCACGCCTTGCCACCATACCAAAACCCGGGGAGTTCAAATTCTGGAAACTGGCAGCATCCACATTAATTTTAATCCAGTTGACTAGAGGTTTGAACCAACAAATAGCGCCATTACCATCTTCATGAAACTGACTAGAGATATACTGTCTAGATTGGATAGTCTGCCATAAGTGAAGTTGAGTACCTGCAAAATCCACAAGTGCATAACTTATTTGTAAATATAATTTTGTGTATTTCTTATAATACTTTTAGTTATATAAATTATTTAAAAATAATATATAATAATGAATAATTTTATTGTCTTTGATTAATATGTTATTAAAATAATTAATAGAAATTATTTAAAATCAATTTTAAAATATAAATATTATTGTATAATTTTTAAAAAAATAATTATAGGTATAAATATTATAATTATTTAATTATTAATTTAATTAAAGTAACATTTAATTAATTATGAACTATAAAAATCAATTACTTACATTTAATTTAAACGAAGTTATTTGTTATTAGTTACTTTTAATAAGGGTATAATAGTCTAAATAAAAAATAAATACAAATTAGCTACCAAATGATGGAAAAAAAAACTCCAAAATGGAGTTTATAAAATCCGCAGCTATTTTGAATAAAAACAACTATTAGCTACTAATTTTTATAGCTAATAAATATAAATTAGCTATCAGCGAAACTACAGCCAAAGGAACAGGCTTAGCGGAATCGACAGAAAAAGAAGACCCTGTTGAGCTTGACTCTAGTCCTACTTTGTGAAATGACTTGAGAGGTGCAGGATAAGTGGGAGCCAGAAACGTTGATGATGAAATACCACTACTTTTAACGTTATTTTACTTATTCCGTGAAACAGAGGCAGGGCTATGCCCCTCTTTTTAGACCTAAGGTCACTTCGGCTGCCAATCCAGGCGGAAGACATTATTAGGTGGGGAGTTTGATTGGGGCGGCACATCTGTTAAAAGATAACACAGGTGTCCTAAGATGAACTCAACGAGAACAGAAATCTCATGTGGAACAAAAGGGTAAAAGCTTGTTTGATTCTAATTTCTAGTACGAATACGAATCATTAAAGCATGGCCTATCGATCCTTTAGACCTTCGAAATTTGAAGCTAGAGGTGTTAGAAAAGTTACCACATGGATAACTGGCTTATGGCAGCCAAGCATTCATAGCGACGTTGCTTTTTTATCCTTCAATGTCGGATCTTCCTATCATTGTGAAGTAGAATTCACCAAGTGTTGCATTGTTCATCCACCAATAGGACACGTAAGAAGGGTTTAGACCGTCATGAGACAGGTTAGTTTTACCCTACTGATAACTATGTCGTAATGGTAATTTAACCTAGTACGAGATGAATCGTTAATTCGCACAATTAATCATCGTGCTGGGTTGAAAAGTCAGTGGCGTGAAGCTACCATGCGCTGATTATGACTGAACACCTCTAAGTTATAATAGGGGCCAAAAGCGATGTGTTGTTCGCAGCTTGTTTGCCCACCAGTAGTAAGGGCCCTCCAGCCTCCAAAGGCACATGTCGTTGGCCAAGCCCTCACGATGGACGAGCCACGAGGGCGCTTTGAAGTACAACTTTCATCGGACAGCAGACTGAATCCTTTACATAAGATTTAAATAGACGACTAGGTTTTATAAATGGTAGAGTAGCCTTATTGCCACGATCCACTGAGATTCAACCCTTTGTCACTTCAATTCATCCCTCCCCTCCTTCCACTGAGTTTTACCAAACATTTAAATTGTAATTAATTAAGAAAAAATTTCTATCAATGTGGACACCCTTGGTTTGATCGACCCACAATGAAAGCTCAGTGTTGAGATAGTTCGAATATTGAATGCAAGAGGACTCGAAACATTCTCTAATATGGACTCGAAAGCCCAAAACCCTAGATTTAAGCCTAAAATACCAAGCCAAAACCCAAAAAACCAAGTCCAAGCCTAAGATATCAGAACCAAGCCCATTACCCCTTCAGTTCAGTGGTCAGACCCAGGCCCAGGCCTGGGCTAAAGAGGCGATCGTCGCCTCTTCGCCCTGAGCATCGCTAAGGTAACTCCTCACCAAAGAGGCGGTGCCTCTTTACCCCTACCCTCTGCAATATTAAATGGTATTTATTGTTGTATTTAACACAAAAATGGACCCACCTTTCTCTTCTCTGCAAATTTGTGCATGAAAAGAAGACTTTTAAGGCAAAAAAAATGAGAAAAAAGAGGAGGAAAAATGATGAGAAATACTAGGTGGAGAGTTAGCCTTGGGTTTGGAAAAGAAGAAGAAGAGGTGGTTGAGGGTCTAAAAAGGGGATGTGGCTGATATGTTTGAGGGGGTTGGCTATTTTCAAAGACAAGATAAAAGAGAGAAAAGGGAGGAAAAATGTTCTGGAGGAAAAGTAAAAAAGAAAAGAGAAAAGAAGGAGAAAAAATAAAGTTTTCTAGCTTGAGAAGTCCATTTCTTTGAAGGAGAAGGGAGTCCTTGCATTCAAAAACATCTTAACAATCAAAACAAGCTCTGAGGGCTAAGTTAGGAGCTTTTAATTTGATCAAATCAGTGAGAATTCCTTTTTTAATTTTAAGTCTTTAATTTAATTAAAGGTTCATTTTCTTGATTTTAATGCTTGTTATTGTGTTTATTGCTTATTTGATTCTATATAGGAAGCCTAAACAAGTGAAATACCAAATTTTTGTTGTAAATTCGAGTAGATTTACATGAATATTGAAGTTGCTTAAGATTTAAGAAACATGTAGATTTATATGTTCTCATTGAATTGGCGATGTCTCTTCAATGAAACGTCGCCTCATCTTGATGTGGCGATTTGAAATCATCTCCTGGTCAGGAGGTGATGCCTCCCCACCAGAGTCTGGTGAGTCTATTTTGTTTTTAGTATCTTTTTGGTTTATTTTTGATTTTTGATACGTTTTTACCGATTTGTATCTTTAATATTGCATGTGATTGCCACGATATTAGGTTTGATTGAGTAATTAATTCATGTTTAGATAAATATCCATGTCTATTTTATGCAAATTTAATTCAATTTCTTCGAAAATAAAACTACTTATTTTGAAAAAGAACTAACATTTGTTTATTGTAGGGATTTTTCGCTGATTTTCTAATCACTAAGCAATTAGTGAATTAATTAGTTCTTGAGAGATTTTATTTGAATTCTGTATCATTTTAATTGTAAAAATTATTGTAATCCCTAATCCCTTCCCCATTTTTTTGAATGAATGTTTGTAAATTTATTCTTATTATTTGTAATAAGTATTGAGGTACTAAGCATGAAACGAGAATAATATGCAAACTCAGACTAAATTGTAAAATTGAAAATGTTTGCAACTTATAATAATAAGGAAATAATTCAATAATCAAAGGTATTGAAATACAAAACACACACGGAGGCCAACCGCAAGGTTGGGTGGGCATTCCAAAAGTCCATACCCAGTTTTCGAACCCGATCTCTGATGACGGCTTCTGGGAACCTCCATGGAATCCAGTTGCTATATAGAGTGTCTCAATTTTCATCCAGGTGGTAACTTCATCTCTAATTTGATCCCCAATCCTATTTTGTATTTTCTAGTGAACCCTGAGCCCACACAGTGCCTTAGTCGTCAAACACTTGGGCGAGTGCTAAACTCCGCCGCCTACAGTGGTGACTCCACTAGGGATAGAGAAACTAATTCTAGTGTTTTATAATTTATCACCTTCGTTTATTTCTTTATTTCCTTTATATTTTCGCGCATTCACTACATGTTTCCACAAAATGAACACTCAAGTCCCAAATAACCTAACAATAGTCTTTGCCTCGCTGCCTATGTTTCACTCAAACCTAGTCGTGGAGTATTTAATTATTGTCACTCATAGCATGTACTTATCCACGTCGCACAAATCCTTGAGTGGGGAGACGTAATAGAGGTATATAATTGTGGGAGTCGTAGCCTATTACCTTCAACTCAACTCATGTAGTGACTTAGAAATTCTCCTTAAGATTTTTCCTAATTGTGTGTGAGTTATGCCATATAGTAATCCTTGAAGTAAAGCCCAAGCCCATAAAGGATGGACTATGCTAAATTGGGTTTTTAAGGCCCATTACGGCCATTAAAATGGACTTTAATTTTATTCAAAGGATTACTACTTGCTTACATCATCTTGAGAGTTTTACTGTATACAATGGTTTTATTATCCCCTGTTGATAATTAAAACCCGGCCAACAATCCTAGAATGAGAGACTCGCCATTGAACAAGTGTGCGGAAGAAATAAGGGAGGAGACACTGTTCGAAGAGTTGTGTTATGTGTAAATAGGATATTTGTTTACTTTTTTCCTTTTAGGATTAATAAAGCTCTACATATCATGCATACACGCCATGGATGTTTCTAATCAATGATGATTGCAGATATAGATCCTCATCGGTCTTCTACTTGGGCACAATCCAACACCGACCGATTGATTAGAACTTTGGAAGAAACAACAATGGCAGGGTTTGACTCTGAAGCTCTTAAGGAGCAGTTGAAGATGAAAATGGTTGAACAGACCCGAATGATCATATAGGAAATGATGGGATAAATAATATGTCCCGCTAGGCAGAACCAACCAGCATAGCACCCACCACTATTGGATCTGGATGCTGAAAATTCTAGGTAGCAACAAATAGAGGATGATCAGGAAACGCTATTAGCAGAACCTATAACTAGGCAGAATGTAAATACAGATACTGTAAAAAATTTGGAGAAGTCTTAATGAGCCAAGAACTTTACCAAGACCATGGCCCAAATGCAGTTAATGATGAAGGAGAAAGGGATAGATGCTCCTATGAACTACACCGATTTAAGTTTGGATGAGGATGATGACCCTTTGCCCCAGAAATTTAAATTCCCCGACATAAAGAAGTTCACTGGTGTTAAGGATCCCCACCTACACCTCAAATAATATGTCACACATATGAGGACACCTGGCTTGAATAAAACACAGATTGTCAAGCAATTTCCTCTATCGTTGGAGGGCGCACCGATCAGATGGTATTACGCCTTGGACTCTCACATCCAAGCTAATTGGGAGGGGTTATGCGCTACGTTTGTCAAGTAGTATAGTCTCAATATTCAAATGGAAGCGTCTTTGAGAGACTTGTAGAAAATTAAGTAGAAGTTTAATGGGTCTTTTGCTAATTATCTAATCAAGTGGAGAGCTAAGTTAGCATAAATGAAGCACCGACCTGTTGAGACCAACCAATTAGTAATAGCAATAGAAGGATGTATACTTCCACTCTCCAAAAAACTGAAAGACTTGGGGATTCGAAAATTTGAAGAACTATACGGATTTGGGGTACATAAAGAGTCTGACTTAGCACAGGATAAGAAATTCTTCAATGAAAGATCTGCAGGCAGAGAAGGAGCAATAGTGGGATTAGACCAAGCAAAAATGTCCAAATCAACGTTGTTAGGCAACCCCAAAGATTCTCGAATCTGGGAAGACCTCTTTCCAAAGTCCTAGAAAAACTAATTAAAAATAATTTGTTGCGACCTTTACCTCAAAGACCACATTTCCCAAATGTTGATCCAAAAACTATATTGCAAATACTATCAAATGATTGGGCATGATACTGATGGCTGCATTCAACTGAAATATGAAATTCAAGATTTAATCGATTCAGGCAAAATAACTGATTCTAAAAAAAGAAAACCAAACACCAGAAATAATCCTCTACCCAACTACCACAATGGACCACCACCCAACCCATGTATCCTCATGATTAACACTGGTGTGACAGAGGAACATGCACTTAATTCCTTTGTTGATGCCACCCCTACACCCTCAAATCCTGAACCCAAAACTTTGCACCAGCAGCCTAGGGAATTTGATGTAAATGTTCTGGACATTTGAAGTTTAGATGATGAAGAAGGAGGTCAGATTGATTTGTGAAAAGATGATAGAGGAAGATAAATCCAGCCTAGTAAGGAAGTTGAGGAGAAGGGAAAAGGCAAAATAAAGCCTATTGAGTCTAAGGAGAAGGAAATGGACTCAAAAGAAGAATTAGAGAGAGATGTGAAAGTTAATGAAGAAAAATTGAATGTGAAAGCCATTAAAGCCAAGAGGGATGAGAAGACTCTCGCTAGCATTTGGGAGTTACTAATGC
>CATIWM010201843.1:0-10391 GCA_949671775.1 Mallotus repandus | reverse complement strand
AACAGATATTGATAATTTGAATTCCATTTTATTTTAATTTTAGAGCAAATTAAATGCAGAGAAAGTTTGTTAATTTTCTACATCATCATCCATTTACAACTCCTAATGAAACATTGAAATTAGCACCTCTAGATATTTCAGCAGGTGAAATGGAGCAAACATCTCATTATAACCGATCCAAGTTTGAAGTTCAGCTTTAATTAGCTGAGCCTAAAAACTATTCTTCTTCTTCAGATGATCCTTTGCTTAGACAGTAACACATTTTATAAGCACAGGATTTTTGCATGAATTATTGAAAAACTTGTACAAGTAATTGCTGGGTGATTTAGAGAACCTCCCACTCACAATTGGAGCTTACGAGATGATGCTTAAACCTCCCCATCCCAGAACTCCTCAGCAGACTTAAAAGGGCCATTGTCATGAATAAAGTTCAGGCCAAGATAAATTTTTTGTTGTGGAATTTGACTTATCTTGTGCAATTCTTCTGGATTTAGCTTCCAATAAAAAATTTCAATATTCTGCTTTATCCTCTCCTTGTTAAAGCTCTTAATCAGCAAACTTACTCCTTGCTCATACACCCATCTCAGGCTAATCTGATGCACATGTAGACCATGTTAAAAATAAAAAAAAATAAAAAAAAAAAAAGAGGAAAATTTCAAGGCATGTGTTTTCTGAATTTAACAATTTTTTTATCAATTTTATCCCTTAACTTACAAAATGATCATTTAAATATTTCCACTCGATAAAAATAAGCTTATTAACACTTTTCAACACTGTTGAGGCATTTAAATGATATTTCTGTAAGTTGAATATTAAATATTTAAACTTGTTGAAACATGTTTATAAGTTATATTTTTATCAAGTTGAAATGTCAAAATAATCAATTTATAAGTTTAGGACACAAAATAACAAAAAATGTCAAGTTTAAGAGGAGAAACTGAATAAGGGAATTGAAATTGAGGAATATGCATATTGACCTGAGCTACAGTTTTCCCCCTGCCCATTGCAATCTCTTTTAACACTTCATTTTCTAGAACTTGGTTTGATCCCCAAATAGTTCCTTTACCTCCCAAAGGAGAATATGCAGTAACATGTATCCCTCTTTCCTTACAGAACTCTCTTAGCCTCTTTTGCTGCCAAAGTGGACTCATCTCAACCTTGCAAATATATATATATATATGATTACAAATGGTCAACTCAAAAAGCAAATAAATTCATAGAAAAAGCGAAATGAGAATAATTAATTATTTAGTTACTTGATTCACAGATGGTGGGATTTTTGCTGTGTTGAGCAATGCTTGGAGCTTCTTGCATGAAAAATTACTAACTCCAATTGACTTGGTAAGTCCAAGCTTTTGACACTCTTCCATAGCTTCCCATACTGACTTAATGTCCATGGGAACAACAAGGTCTTCCTTCTCAAAAGGAAAACTTTGATCTCTTGGTATCAAGCTTGCAGGAAAGTGAATCAAATATAGATCAAGATACTCCAATTTCAATTTCCTGTGATGCAAAACATAAAAATAATTATTTCACACAATATATAAACTGTAATCTTAATTAAGTATAAATTAGAAGATTGGAATTTAAAATTACTCATGAAAATTTAGAGTACAGTTATGTTAAATACAATCATTAAACATTCTATAAGAACAATCAGAGTTTACAATAGCAAAAATAACTTTAAAAGAGAAGGAAGAATAGGCTTGATACAAAAAAAAATGGATCAAATGCACGAGATGATACCGAACTTTAGTTTTTTTTTAATTCGGTTACTAAATTTTAATTTGTATCTTTTTAGATTACAAATTTCTAGTTAATTTCATAGCAGTGACTTAAAAAAAAATTTCGTACCTGAATAATAAAAAATTACTATTTTAATTCAAAATTAAAGATTTTTTTGCAAATAAGTCTATAATTTCTATACATTTACAGGAAATAAAGAAAAATTAGAAACTTATTTTGATTTCACCTATAGTAAGAGCATACTTATTCTAAGAGGTATCACATCCTATGAGAAGTTAACATTCAATTTTTTTTTTAATTTTTGGACTAAATTGAAACAATTAAGACATTGAGAGATTAAAATAACTTTTAAGAAAGATTTAGAGGACTAAAATTTTTTAACAGTTTTTTTTTTTAAATAAAATCAAAGTTTGGTGACCAAAACGGAATAAGTTAAAATTTAGTACCCAAATTTAAATAAACATCAAGTTGGTTGACCACCATTGCAATTAACCTCAAATATTTGGTTTATATATTATAAACCTCGTCATTTAGTACGATACACCTGGAATAAGCATGGAGAAGTCACCTGAGAGAGGTGCGTAAGGCAGGGACAACACGATCATAATGGCCATCTAAACACCGAAGCTTGGAAGTGATGAAAAGTTCATCTCTGGATTTGATTAAGCCAAGGCTAAGAGAAATTGATATTGCTTCTCCAAGATACTCTTCAGATTGGTAAACAGAAGCGGTATCGAAATGTCGATAACCAACCTTAATTGCTTCAACTACTGATTGTGTGATCGCGTCTTTTGAGGCTGCAAAAGGGAATTCAGCTGTTCCAAAACCTATTGCTGGAATGGTCTGTTCACCTGAACCAAATGCTGTCTTCGGAATAATGGCATTGTTGCACTCCATTATTAGTTTTTCTCTACACTTTCTTTCTGAGTTTTCTTTTTCTTTCTTTCTTTCTTTCTTTCGTTTTTTTTTTTTGGTGAACTCTTTTAAATAATATCAAAGTACGTTGAGACACCAATATAGACCATAGCATATTTATATGATTTATAGACCCCGCAACGAATGAACTGAAATATATTAATTTTTGATTAATAATATCAACTACCACCCATAAATTCTAGATGATTAATTTTTTATAATTCATAACTTTTAAAATTTTTAATTATAACTTTACGTCCTCATTTTCAATCTATTTTATTTTTAGATTTTTATTTATTTAAAAAAAATTATTTTAACTCATACACTGTCATAATAGAAAAATATAAAATTTTCTATTCAATTTTTAAATTTTTTATTTTAAATCTATTTGATTTCTACAATACATATAATTATTGTACTTTTATGAATTAATGTTGATATGGATTAAAAGAACTAAAATAATGTAACTAAAATATGAACTAAAATAAATTTTTTGAGGAAATGAACTAAAATAAATTAATAATGTTTTGTAAATTAATGTTTTATATGAACTAAAATATAGTTTTCAATTAAAAGAGATAATATAACTGAAAATAATTTCTTAAAATTTTTTTGTATTTATTTTAATTTTAATTTTATTATTTTGAAGTGAGTTTTGTATTTTAATAATATGTGTAAGATTATCTAAAATTAATTATTTATTTATTTTGATATTATATGAGTTAAATTAAATTTAAATATATAAATTTGTGAATGAAAAATTAAAAAAAATATACAAAAACTAAATATAAAATAATATTATAAGTTTATTCTAATAATATATTTTGTTTATAATTTGAAATTAAATTATTTCTCATAAGATTTATAACATTTTAATAATATATTATTAAAATTTTATTTTACTAATATATTTCAATAAATTTTTATATTCATTATAAATAAAAATATGTATTATATATATTTAGTATTAATGTTTATATTCAAATTTATTCATGAGTTTTTGAGCATAATTATATATATGTTGTACTTTTTTATGGTAGTTTAAGTGATAAAAGATGTGGACACCTAGTTAAGGAGACCAGAAATCGAACTTTCATCCCCAATCTCCTTCTTTTATGGCGTTAAAAATTAACCACTTGATCTATGATAAAAAAAAAAATCCTAGTCCTGGTCCTAATATCAACCTCTCAAGTCAAATCTTAACAGTGCACTCCACTCCAGGTGCGTTTGGATTATTAAAATATTGATAATTAAAAATTAATATTTTTTAATTATATTGAATGGGAAAAAGGAGGACTTGAATTTAAAATTTAATTAATAATTACCGTATAAAATTGTAACAATTGAATCGGGTATTTATTGGTGCATGAATTTATATTTTATTCAACTTTTTATTCTTATAACATAGATTAATTTTTAAATGAAATGATGCAAAATTTTCTTTTAAAATGCAAAAGTCTAAAAATTTATAAAACAAAAAAAAGTGTGATAGAGAAAAATTAAATAATACTTAAGTTATTTATTTAAAAAATTGATGATATGTGTACGTGTATATATATATGCAGATATATCTCTTACTTTTATTGGCTAAGTGTAAAACACTTATACTATGCATTATAACTGTAGAGAAAAGAGAAGTGAAGGTTTTTTTAAAGGAAATGGAAGGGAAGGGAAGAGAAGGAGAGTGAATAAAACTTATAGATTTTTACTAAAAAAAACTATAGATTTTATTATGGTTGGTAAATTAAAATTAATTAATAAAAGAAAAGAAGGAAAAATATTTATAAATGAAATAAAACTTTAAATTATAAATGGTAAAATGTTTAAAAATGGTAAAATGTTGGGGGTTGAAATATTTTACACCCAAATTTGTGGTGTAATCAATTTCATCTTTTGCAAGGAGAATGAGAGGAAATCATTTTCAATCAATTTCCTTTCTCCTGTATTAATTTTTAATAGCCAAATAATACAAAATCTAATTCTTCTCCTATTCCCTTTCCTCCCCTTTATGTTCTCTTCAATTTATGCATAGTGTTTGTATATGTGTCACACATCTTACCATTAGGTGTTTTATACACAAAGGTAAAAATCTCCAGTTAAAGAATATATGTAGAATTTAATTGATGAAGTATAGAGTGGGCCACAAACAATTAAGGGTTTTTTTTTATAAAAATGTCCAAAAAACAGGTGTCATTAACATCAAATGTTCCATGTTTTGAAAATATTACACGCATGTCCCTTTTTTTACTTCCGTCTTGCGTCTTCTTCTTCCTTTTCTTTTTTGCATTTTCCTTTTTTTTTAACTCTCTGTCTCCTTCCTTCTCTTGTTCTTCTTCCTTTCTTCTTCCTTCTCCATGCCATTAATGGCTTCTCCGCCCACCTCACTTCTTCTCAAGCTTCACTGCTCCGACATCATCTTTGTCCATAGTTGATGGAAGCTTTGATTTTTTTTTGTTGGCATGCGTTCTTGCTCTTTTAATGGCTTATATTAAAAGAGGATTAAATTTGGTTTCTCATGATTCATAATTTTGGTGTTCTTGCTCGAGATGAGAATTAATTGTTTGATTTTCATAAATAAGCGGTATGCTTATATGCGAACCAAAACAAATTAGCTATTTTTTCATAAATTTATAATCTCAGTTTCATCTAATCTATTGAATCCCTTTGGGCTTAAGTAAGCTGAGTCATGAGTATATTGAACACACTTTTGCATGTTGTTAATTCTTTATGGGAATTCATGTTTTCGATAGTTGGAATAGAATAGATTGCTTACATTAGATGTCGTGACATCAAAATTATTTTTTAACAGAGACTGATGAATTTCTTGAATTTTGTTTTCTGTCTTTTTGAGCTATGTTTTGTTATGAGATTAAAGACTATTGGGTTCAGTAAATTATCTTTCTGTGACATGTAGCCTTCTAACATTTGCTTTTGAGTTTTAATAAGCCAAGTTTTCCTGTGTCATGGATTTTAGATTATGTTCTACAGTTTGAAAGGATAGAAATGGGGCTTACTGAGGTTATTTTCTTTAGCCAAACAGTAGGCCACATGATGAATTGCACATAAATTGTATTAGATTAAACTAATGTACCAAAACTATTGATGCAGCTTGAAGGTTTTACCACTTTTCATGTTTTAGGACTTAATAACAGAAGCATCAATAGGCACATGCATATTGATTTAATGGATGGTTCTTGAAGCTAAATGCTACAATTAAGTATTTAACATAAGGTTGTCCTGGGCATTGCAATTGTTTCCAACAGGGCATCAATGGTTAGTGCCTCTATTGTGTTTGTTTAAACATTTGGCAACTGTATAGCATACTTATGGCTTTGGTTGGAATCATTTAGCTAAGTGGATTTGGGTATGACTCAATAGACCAAACTTTTAATTTATTCAATCTTGGCTCTATCTTCAACTTGCTTTTTTGCTTAATTATGCAGCCACAAAGTAAGTTTCTTTAATCATCTTGTCCATTTGCAACCCTTAGTTACTCCTTTTTTTTTTCTTTTCTCATCTTAATGCATACTTTTTATTGTCTAATTTATTGTAAATGTGCAAAAATAAAAATTCTTTCTTTTTGAATAGTAAGTTCTTTTATTCATAATTTTCAGTCTGAATTATCGATATTAGACTTTTGACTAATCTGATTTGATTTAAATAGTGTTGGTGTCAAATTATGCATAGTTTTAGGTGTCTAATTTGCATGCATTTGTATATTTTAATAGCATTTAGTACAGAAAATTATACAGAAATATATACTTTTATATTTTATTTGATTTTGTAAGGGGAAAGAGGAAAGGAGGTGATTTGGTGAAGTTAGGAGCCAAAGAGAGAAGAAAAGGAGCAGAGTGCAGTGGAGCAGGCTTCAGTTGCGATCGCGGCTGGATACAGGATTGCAGATATGCCAAAATGCCAGTCCCTGAGTGATATTGAGCCTTACATGTGCGCAGACTTCACAGGAGCGTGGATTCCTTTAGCTAGCCTTTTCTGTTGCAAGCGCGACCAGTGCGTGAGCGTGACCCTTTCACCAGGATGCTTCGGATATGAGCGTGGCTTGTTTGCGATCACAACCTTCACTCAGAGCCCTTTATACTTGAGCACGGACCTTCTATGATCGCGGCTTCATCGTTTCCAACATAAAACATGCTGAGGTGTACTAAATTTTAGAAATATCTAAGGGGAGGTAAAAGGACATGTTCTAGAAGGGCTAAAAAGGATAAAAGCCACGAATTACTTGGGGAGGAGGACACATTCTATGTACATGCTCTCACATTCTTTCATAATCATCACCCATCACTCACAAGGAACAGTGCATAAGAGGAGAGAAAAGAAGAAGAAGGAAAAGAGGAGAAAAAGAAGCAAAAGGAGAGAGACCCATTTTCAAGATTCAAGCTCCTTTGGATAACATTTCTTACTCTTATCCTTATTCTAGTCTCTTATGTGTAATTGAATATTGAATGTTGGTTTTAATAGCCATGAGTGGCTAAGTACTTTTATATTGTTGGGATTTTAGAAACCCATTTGAATGAAGTTCATTTAATAAATTAGTTCTTATTTATAATTTGCATATTGTGTTTGTTTAGCTTTGTTGAGTACTATATTATTGCCAAATGCAATCCTTGTTTGAATCTATACATTGACAGATGGTAGATTGAATGGACCCATAAACACTTGTTAGATCTTTCAATGACTTAAGAAAGCTTGTATAGATCTAATCCTCCATAAGTTTGTTGAATGCCTTCCAAGTTAGATTTAATTTTGTTATATGATGATGATGAGAATTAAGTTGTATAATGAGATTTGATTGATGCTTGTTAGTGATATTAACTTTGCTCGAGAGACATTATTAATTTAGTTTTTGAAAACTTGAGGTGTGCATTAGAACTTGAACTAATATGTTACTTGGTTTAATGAAAATGTGGTATGCCAATTCTCCTAATAGCATGCCTTCAATATTGTTTGTTCCCTTGTTATTTTGTTTAATAATAGCCTCATTTACATTCTTTAGTTTAATTGTTAATTTGTTTATTTACTTGCTTTGAACAACCAACCATCGATAGCCCTGAACATATACAATAGAGATTAATAGGTGTTTAGTCCCCAATCCCTTTGGAGACGATACTCAACTCACTACTATATTACTTGTTAGACCCATGCACTTGCGGTTAGCACTAAGTTTTTAGCACCGTTGCCGGAGATTGACGAAGCTAACACTATAATTGATCATTATTATTTTGGATTAGAGTATTTGTTATTTTAGCATTTTGTTTTTGATTTTTGATTTCTGTTTTAGGTACTTCGGTGTTGTGTATACACAATACTCATTGTGCTAGGCAAGAACCTTTACTCTTTATTCTAGACTTGTCAAAGCTTGAAAGAGAGAATTAAAGGAGATTAGAGAGTACGTTAAGTAATATGGCAGTACACGGAGCATAACCAGCTAATGCAAAAAGAACTTTACTAGAGTTTGCTATGTCGGGTTTACAAGGATCTAAACACAACATTACAAGGCCTAATATCCAAGCACACAGCTTTGAGATCAAACCAACACACTTGCAGATGATCTAATCCATTGTTCAGTTCCATGAATTGCCTTTAGAGGACCTGAATATGCACATAGCCAACTTAGAGATATATGACACATTCAAGTATAATGGAGTCTCTAATTATGCATTTCGATTGAGGCTTTTCCCGTTTACTCTTAAAGATAGAGCCAAGGCGTGGCTAAATTCTCAACCTCCAGTATCAATTACCACTTGGGACTTACTTGCTAAAGGATTTCTTGCAAAATACTTTCCTCCTGCAAAGACGGCTAAGATTGTCAAAGACATCACCACATTCCAGCAATATAAGAATGACTCTTTATGTGATGCATGAGAGAGATTCAAGGAATTATAAAGAAGTTGTCCACACCATGGCCTTCCCAAAGATGTTCTCATTCGAACCTTTTATAATGGTGTGATGAGATCTATAAGAGATACAATTGATGCAACTGCATGGGGATCTTTAATGAGGAAAACCATTGAAGGAGCTTTTAAACTTTTGGAGGAGATGGCTAACAACATTTGCTTATGGCCTTCGAAGAGACATTGGGCTCTTAAACAAGGAGAAAACTTAGAGTTGACGATGTTACTTCCATTTAAGCACAACTTGCTGCACTAAACAAGAAGATTGGTGATTTAGCTATGAGAAGTAATGTTATCCCAACCTCATCTACAACCATGTATTGTGAACATTGTCATGTGCTTGACCACTTAACTTTAGAATGTGGATTTGGAGGTGGAAATGTATATAGAGATGGAACTCTTAAAAATTGCAGCAATGTTTTAAACTAATTCCAACCTAGGCAATAAAACAACAACCCATACTTAAACACCTACAACCAAGGTTGGGGAAACCACCTCAATTTCTCATGGAATAATAACCAAAACTCTTAAGGCTTCTCAAATCAATATCCTAAACCAGCACCACTACCTAGATTCCAAGCCAAGTCTATAGAGTCAAAAGTTGATAAATTTATGGAAGCTATCAACTCTAAAATCAATAGCCAAAATGAGAAGTATGATTAAATGTTCAAGAACCAGTCTTCATCAATCCATAACATAGATGTTCAACTTGGCCAACTAGCAAATGTAGTTGCTATTAGAAGCCAAGGCCATCTTCCAAGAAACACAGAAATCAATATGAAAGACCAAGTCAAGGCAATCACCTTGAGAAGTGGTAGAGAGCTTCAAGGCCAAAGGAGAATCAAGTGGAGCAGCCCTCTATTGTTGATACATTAAAGTATGCTCTAAGGCTACCCTTTCCTTTAAGATAAAGGAAGATGAATGATGATGAACAAAGGTTTGCTAGATTCATAAAAACCTTCAAGAAGTTAGAGTTGAAGATACCTCTCTCGGAAGCATTGAATGAGATGCCTAAGCACGTAAAGTTCCTTAATGACATTATCACCAACAAGCGAAAATAGAATGATAATGAGACGGTACCTCTAACGGAGAGAAAAATTCTAGTTAAGCTCAAAGATCCATGGAGTTTTAAAATTCCTTGCACTCTTAATTCTAAAGAATTTCCTGAATGCTTATGTGATTTAGGAGCTAGTGTTAATATTTTACCTCTTTCTCTTTTCAGGGAGCTTAATTTTGGAGAGGTGATCAACATCAACATGACTCTTCAACTAGATGATAATTCAATTAAAAAGCCATATGGAGTAGTTGAAGATGTGGTTGTTCAAGTTAACAAATTCATATTTCCACTGGACTTTATGATCTTGGATTATGAGCAAGACAAGCATTGCCCCTTGATCTTAGGAAGACCCTTTCTCAATACTAGAAGGGCTTTGATAGATGTGCAAGAGGGGAAGATCACATTAAGAGTTGGAGAGGAGCATGTAGAATTCACTATGTCTAAGTTGATGCAGCAGACCTTATGTGAAGAGGAATTATGGATGAGAGTGGAGGTGGTTAATGATTGTGTAACGAAAATACAAGAAAAGATAGAGCTAGAGAAACATGTTGAAGATGAGCACTTTGAAGAAGAAGAAGGGGATCATATCTCTAAGCCTAAACTCTTAATTCGAAGTGATTCACTGAAAATGCCTTAGAGGGGGGGTGAATAAGGCAATCGAATTCAAATCGATAGTAATTGAAATTTAAACAAAAATAGAAAGAATGTTGAGAAGGAAGAATGAAGAACACAAAGATTTAAGGAGTTCGGATTCAACAACAATC
>CATIWM010201818.1:0-13342 GCA_949671775.1 Mallotus repandus | reverse complement strand
GTTATTTTTTGTTGTTTTCTTCTAATTTGTTAATTTTATTGAAATTTTTTGTTTAATTCTAGTAGTGGTGGTCGTAGAAAAGTTATTGCTCATCGAAATAATAGTGTAGATAAAGGATTTTTAAAGAAGAATGTTTCTCCTTCTGCTTCGACTAGGAAGAAGAATGGTAAGAGAATTAGTAAGAAAAAGAAGTTAACTTTTGATAAAGACACTTCTAACAAAGTTCATGGTTCCTTTAAAGTATGTTTCTTTTTCGTTTCACAATTTTGTTGTTTTTCATATACATTTTTTTTATTTTTTAAATTGATTACTGTTGTATTTTGATTAAAGGGTTATTTGGTCATTTTATTTGTTATTATCTGTTGTTTATTTGTTTTTATATTTATATTTTTATTAAATAGTTTTTATTTTTTGTTATTTTTGTTGTCGTTTTTGTGTAAAATTTGTGTTTTATTAATTTATTTTCTGTTTTTAATATTTAGTCTTTTGGTGTTTTTTTTTTCCAGAAATGAGAGTATTTTATTAAATAAATATGCAATTCTATCCTTATAGAATTATGTTTACGAGTATCTGTAAAAATTTTGATAGGCCTTGTACTGAATTAGAAAAAAAAAAACATTTTGTATGGCCACAACACAAAAGGTTCAATATTGAAATTTAGGAAAAATTAATCACTCGTGAACATAGGGACTACAACTGGGAATTACACACACACTCTCTCTCTCTCTCTCTTGAAATGATTTGTGTCGCTAGTAGTGATGCTACAGTGCATTGCTACTAGCGACACAATTACCAAAATATCCATTTGCTTTATTTTTTTTCATTTGATTATTCAAATAAATTTTTACAAGTTGCGGGTATTTAAATCCTTATACGATGGGTTTACCCGTACATTTGCAATTTAGGTTTTAGATTCAAAAAACTTCATCAAAAAAATTGAAATTTAAAAAAAAATCCACTTGATTATTAAAAAAAATTTACAAGCTACGGGTGTTTAAATTGTTACATGACGGGTTTATCCATTAGGTTTTAGCTTCTAAAAAAATTTCACCAAAAAATTGAATTTTAAAAAAAAGAAGAAATTTGAAAAAAAAAAAGAAATTTGAGGGGTTTATCTGAGCTTTTGGGTAAATTTAAGGGGCTTAAATGAACCTTCCCTGGGTAAACTTGGGGGGCTTAAATGAACCTTAAAGGTTCATTTAAGCCCAGCCCCCTTCCCCCCCCTCCCCCCCTCCCAATTTTTTTTTGGCTCAAATAAATTATGGTTTGATTAAAAAGGGTTATATGAGCCCCTCAGACCAAACGGATTTCAACTCCATTAACTCAATGACATGGCCAATTACCGTATGTTTTCAGTTGTACCAATTTCCCTTTTCATGCTCTTCATCTTCAAGAATACCTTCCTCTTCTTGCGCGATCTAGATTTCCATTGATTTTTTTCCATTCTTCTTCTCTATCAAACTTCTTCCTTCACATTCACTATACCATTACCACCACTACAACACCACGACTTCTTGAAAAGAATTTCCATTAATTATAAGTGGTCGCTGGATATTTAAGAAGAATATCACTCATTCAATCCATCGGAAGGCAAAAACATAAACCCTAAGAACCACAGCTAATAAACCAAATACAAAATCACAAACGACAAACCAAAATCAAAATCAAAATGCTACAATTTTTTAAATCCTTCGCTAGAAGGTTACAGTTTTTCTTTCATTCCATTCGACCACAGCAAAGCAATCTTAGATTTGTCCCTTTTCAGAACTGCCAAGTGTTGGACTGCTATTACCAATGCTTTCATAAGATGTAGCAATTACCATATGCAGAACCCTGGATGGGGAAGAGACTATAGTTGTTGGAGGACTGGTAGGATCTCCAATTTCAACTATGGTGTTAACTGAGTTCAGTTGTAGAACTTTATTAATATTACCTAAACGCAACTGTGACACCAAAGCCTCACCTTCAACTTCAAGAGATTTCTTATTCGAATTAGCAACAAGACCAGGTTTTGAAGCCACCAATACCTCCAGATCAAATGATTCCAATTTAAGTTCTCGATGGATATTTTTTTATTCCTTTACTGAACTGAGGTTTTCGATTGGCACATCCACCATTCCATCATTTATCAATGAAGTTGCTCCCGCCGCCGTTGTTAAAGCTTCAGGCTGAAGTGATATAATTTCTCTGCAACTCAATTAAGCATCAAGCAGCAAGCAACATCAAGCATCTTAATTAACCAAAAAAGAAAAAAAGGAAAGTGAAATTGAAGAAAAGAAAAATCACTGTCTGTTTTGAGGCAAATATGACACTGAATTTGGTCTCCAGGGCCAGCTTTGAGATTGATCTCACTGGTCTCGGCAATCATAGATGGAGGGATAAGAGGAGAAGAACCTCCTAATGCATCATCATCCATTAACGAGCGAGCGAGTGAGAGAGAATTATAGGTTTTGGATTAAATCAAATTATTTTACAATTGCAAATTCGATAATGAGAGAGAATTCTAGGTTTTGGATTAAATCAAATTATTTTACAATTGCAAAATTTGATAGAGAATTTTAGATTTCAATTCCAGCTCCCCTACCAATTGGTGATGTCGATTCCAAGGACAATAGGGTCCTCTGAGACAAAATAGAGTGTTTCATCTTTAAATTAAAACCACCACCCTTAGTTATTTTAAACCACTAACATTTTCTTTCACAGAAAAGAGAAGGCAAAGAAGAGATTTTGATGGAGCTGTGGTATGGTAATGGTGGTGATGATATGGTGAAGGTGAACGCAGAAGTGGGATAGAGAAGAAGAACGAAAAAAAAACAATTAGGTCATTGGTAAAGTTTGCCATGTCATTACTTAAGTTAACAGAGATAAAAATCTGTTTGTAAAGAGGGGCTCATACAACTCATTTTAATCAAACCCTAATTTATTTAAGCCAACAAAAATTGGGGAACTTATATGAGCTTCTGGATAAACTTGGTCCTTATCCCTATTATCTATTATATTAACTATTATTGTTATTGTTGTTGTTATAGTTATATATAGAATGTTGAAATTACCTAGTGGTGATAATCAAGGTCAGGAGCTTTGATGTTGCGCCGCTGGGCCTGCACCTATTTGGTATCATTTTGTTTAGGCCTCATGGTCTTTTGTCTTGAATCTTGATGAAGTTATTGAAGATATTTTTATTGGAATATTTCTGTATCTGAAACTTTGAAAAAATTTCTTTAAAATGTTATAAGATATTTTTGTAAATTTATAAATTAGAAGGATACATGTTTATATTAAGATGATATAATTTTCTATTAATTAAAAATATACATTTTAAATTTTTTTTAATAAAAAGTTAAAATGAAGTTAATATATTTCTTACCTGAATAAAATTATTTATAATTATATTATTAATTGATAGTAATAAATAAATTTTTTTAATATTAATAAATAAAATTTATATTTATATATTTTCAATAATTGCTTTTATATTTTATATTTTTCATATTTACATATTTATCTCGTAATTTAATTTTCATGCAATTTAAAAGATACCAATAAAAGATATTTAGAATGAAAATACTAATGAAGAAGAAAATTTTATTATTTAATATAAAAAATTAGTCATGAATCCGTGCAATACGCGGACTATAAAATAAAATGATTAAATAAATAATTGAAATAAAATAATAACTAAATAAATTTAAAATAAAAAATATCATATTATTTTTTAAAATTTTTATTGCCATAATTTTTTAGTTATATTAAGATTTGTTTCTATAATTATTAGATTAGTATTAAAGTATGTATAATAGTTTTTTAGCTAAAAATATAATATTAAGTAATTAGTATAAGTTCTAAAATTCTTAATGGTTTGAAAAAGTATATATACTTTTGTGTGATTTAAGGTAGAAAAATAACGTAATATATAAATACTTTTATAATTTGAGTAGCATTGAAATATGTATAATAGTGTTTTAATTAAAAAATAATACTAAATAACTATAGTAAATATTTTATTTTTAATAAAAAATTAGGATGTTTAATATATTGACACATTAATTTTTAGAGACACTTGTCAAATTTTTAACTTAATGACTTTAGAGTTCAACATTTAATATATATATATTGCTAACAAATATTGTGAAAATTTCATTTTCATGCAATATAAAAGATATCAATAAATATATTAAGAATGAAAATACTAATTAAGTTGACAATTTTACAAATTGATGTATAAAATTAGTAATAAATATTGTAATATTGATCCAACTCTTGCCTTGTACATACCTTGAAGGGAATTACGCCATTAGGCTATTCAACATTTAGCAAATAAATATTAATAATAAGGATATTAGTTAACATGCCTACACCATAAAAATATTTAAAGAAAGCATAAATCCAATAATGTAATTGGCCAAACTAACAATGGAATGGAAAAATAAATAAATAAAAGACAAACGCAGCAATGGAAAATCTACAAAACAAGCCAAAAAAAAAAAAGGAAATTAAAAGAAAAGAAGAGAAAAGTAGAGGGAAACAATGATGGAGGTGAGGCAGGCAGCAATCATACTAATTTCAATGCTATGATATGAGATATCTCTCTCAATTATCTTTCATTTAAATGCCTGTGTAACTTCTAAGCAATTTCCATGCCTAAAGAGTAGCAAATGCTTTTTTTTTCCCTTTTTTCTGGGCTTTTGTTATAAAAAAAGACTTGCTTTTGTTTGGTTTTTTTTTTTAAGACTTTGTTTATTGACAAATACAGCTAATATCACAATGTGGAGACAATCTTAGTGGGATTCACTTTTTATTGAGATCTTTCATTACAATATTATTTTCTGAAAAAAAAGTATGTATATTGATATATTCACTTACATTATTTTCATAACAAACAATATCCATCTAAAATCCTTCAAAACACTACTTCAAGCACTATCTTCTCTTCATCTTCCATTTTGTTAATGGCAGAATCAGTCTTTTCAGTATTGCAACAAAAATTATAAAAAAACTGAATTCAATGATACTTAAATTATATGATCTCACTATTAATAAAAAAAAAAAAAATCAATGATGTGAGATATATCTCTCAATTATCTTTCATTTATTCACCCGTAACTTGTAAGCAAATGCTTCTTTTTTTCTTTAAAAAAATGTTATATAAAAAGACTTGCTTTTGTTTTATTGAAGAATTTGTTTATTGACAAACACAACTAATATCACCGTGTCAAAACAATCTTATTGCGATTCACATGGGATTCACTTTTCATTGAGATTTACAATAATTATTTATTTTATTCACATGGAATGCCTTTAAAAAAAAAAAAAAAAAAAACAACTGGGTCATTATATGTAGATGATTATTGAAATATTTCGGTAAACTTTAAAAAAATTCCTTAAATTTATAAAATTAGGACATATCTTTATACTAAGACTCCGTTTGTTTACGGAAAATATTTTATCTTTGAAAAATATTTTTTATAAAAAATATTTTTTTATTTGGTTGCAATACTAAAAAAGAAAATAAATGAGAAAAGAATGCATAGAAAAATAAAAGAAAAGATAATAAGTGACGAATAAGGCATTGTAAAAGGTATCGGAAAATGTTTTTCATGGGAAAATATTTTCTCTTATTTTGAAGTAATTTTCCTTTGATTAGTACATTATTTTTTTTTGACTTATTTTTCCTAGGTAATCCAAACACTAGAAAATAAGGAAAAAATATTTTTTGAAAAAATATTTTCCGCAAATAAATGGAGTCTAAAATTGTATAATTTTTCTATAAATTAAAAATATATATTTTAATTTTTTTTGAATAAAAAGTTAAAATGAAGTTAATATTTTTCTTACCTAAATAAAATTATTATAATTATATTATTAATTGATACCAATATATAAGGATATTAGTCAACATGCCTACACCACAAAAATATTTAAAGCAAACATAAATCCAATAATGTAATTTGCCAATTATAAATCCAATTAATAATTATATTATTAATTGATAGCAATAAATAAGGATATGAATTACTAATTTAAAAGTTTACTTTTTCTATCCTATAGTATCATTTATGATGAGTCTGCACGTACTAGGAGAAATCAAAATAAGTTTCAAAACTTTCCTTATTTCTTATAAATGTATAGAAAAAATGGACCTATTTGTAAAAAAAAAATCTTTAATTCTAAATTAAAATAGTAATTCTGAATTGTTCAAGTGCTAGAAAAATTTTTGAATGACTGCTATGAAGCTAAATAAAAATTTAGTATCCAAAAATATACAAATTAAAGTTTGGTAACCAAATTGAAATAAAGCTAAAATTCGATACCCTCCCATGCATTTAACCCAATTTAAATGTTATGATTTGAGATATGTCTCTTAATTACCTTTCATTTAAATGCCTGTAACTTCTAAGCAATTTCCATGTCTAAACACTAACAAATGCTTCTTCTTTTTCCTGGGCTTTTGTTATTTAAAAAAAAAAATACTTCCTTTTGTTTTATTGAAGACTTTGTTTATTGACAAATACAGCTACTATCGCAGTGTGAAGACAATCTTTTTTTTTTTTTTTTTTTTTTGACCAATGAAGACAATCTTGTTGGGATTCACTTTTTATTGAGATCTTTCATAATTGCTTTTTTTTTTTTTTTAAATCAAGTTGCTCATTATTTTCTGAAAGAAAAGTATGTATATTGATATATTCACTTACATATTATTTTCATAACATCAACATCCATCTAAAATTCTTCAAAACACTACTTCAACCATCATCTTCTCTTCATCCTCCATCTTGTCAATGGCAGAATCAGTCCTCTTCGGTATTGCAACTGCAATCATAAAAAAGCTGGGTTCGCTAGCCACCCAGGAGATTGCTGAATGGTGGGGTTTGAGGGATGATCTTGAGAAACTCGAGGGAAAAGTTTCTACCATCGAGGGAGTGCTGCTTCATGCGGAGGAGATGTCCCTGGAGAACACTGAAGTGGAAAATTGGCTTGAAATGCTGAAAGAAGCATTTTATGATGCAGATGACTTGTTGGATGAGTTCTCAACAGATGCTCTGCAGCAGCAACAGATGACTGGCAATGGAATGGCAAACAAGGTACGCCTGCTTGGTTATGGTCGTAAAATGTCTCCTAGGATTAAGGCTATCACAAATAGATTAGATGAGATCGCTAAAAATAAGAGCTTTCTCTTGGAGACACGTCGTTGGGAGAGAGTTGATAAATCTAAGGGCAGGGAAACACACTCCTCTCCCCCTGAAGTAGTCACTGGGAGAGAAGAGGATAAGGAAGCAGTTATTCAACTTTTATTGTCCTCCAACTGTGAAGAGCATGTGTCAGTTATTCCGATAGTTGGAATTGGAGGATTAGGGAAGACAACATTAGCTCAACATGTATACAATGAAGAGAGAGTTAGAATGCATTTTGAGCTAAGAAAATGGGTTTGTATCTCTGATGACTTTCATGTAAAATTAATTGTTGAAAAACTTGTAGAAACTAGACATAGTGAGATGGAAGCCTTGAAAAGTCTCCTTCACCAACAAATTAACGGGAAGAAGTATTTGATGGTGTTGGATGATTTATGGTGTGAAGATTTTGAAAAATGGTGTAAGTTAAAGGATTTGCTAGTGGGTGGTGCAAGAGGAAGTAAGGTAGTAATAACCACACGGCTCAGAAATGTTGCCGAGATGACACGCCCAGTTGACATGCATGTATTAAAAGGATTGTCCAATATGGAGTCTTGGTCATTGTTCAAACGAATAGCATTTAAACCGGGGAAAGTTGTAACTCCAAGCCATGAAAGTGTTGGAAAGGAGATTGTGGCAAAATGTTTAGGTGTTCCTCTAGCAATAAGAACAATGGGAGGTTTATTGTATTCAAAGAATTCAGAGACTGAGTGGTTGTCTTTCAAAAACAAAGAACTCTCAAGAATTGATCAGAAAGAAAGTGATATTTTACCCACTTTGAAGTTGAGTTACAACCATCTGCCCTCGCATTTAAAGCGATGCTTTGCTTACTGTAAGTTGTTTCCCAAAGACTACAACATTCATGTGGAAGAGTTAATACAATTTTGGATTGCGCAAGGGTATGTGAAGTCATCAGATCGAAATGAATGTCTTGAAAATATTGGTGTTCAATATTTCAATGATCTTCATTGGGGTCTTTCTTTCAAGAAGTAAAGAAGGATAAATTTGGGAAGTACACAACTTGTAAAATGCATGATTTGATGCATGACCTTGCTATGTTGGTTGGTGGAGAGGAGTGCGCCTCATTGTCCAATTCTGAGGTGGGAATCACTAACGCAAAGACCAGGCACGCGTTATTTGTTTTTGATTGGGACTCAAAATGTGGAGTCTCGCCTTCACTGTTTAAGGCAAACAAGCTACGGACACTCCTATTAGATGGTGGAAAAACACGCATCAAAGAACATGACTTGGGCAAAATGTTTTCTAATTTGAGATGTTTAAGGGTGTTAGGGTTGCCTTTTAGAAAAATTGGGACTTTGCCAAGTTCAATTGATAAATTGAAGCATCTAAGATATTTGGATCTTACTGGAAGTGAGGCGATGAAGACACTACCAAATTCAATCACCAAACTGCAGAACTTACAAGTCCTGAAATTAAATGGATGTTTCAAGCTTACAAAATTGCCAGGAGATACGAAAAAGTTGGTAAATCTTATACATCTTGAGAATGAGTGGTGTGCTTTGAGTCATATGCCACGTGGGATTGGAGAATTGACTTCGCTGGAGAGATTAAATGAATTTGTGGTGGCCAAGCAGAGTTGGGTTTCAAAGGCAGGGGCTGGACTCAGCGAGCTACATGGGTTGAATAAGTTGAGAGGAAGGCTCACAATCAGAAATTTGGGAAGAATGAAAAATGGTGCAATTGAATGTAAGGAGGCGAATTTGAAGGAGAAGCAACATCTTCAATATTTGCAGTTGGATTGGGGCCATCCCTATCATTATAAAGCAGGTGCAAGAGAAGTGGAAAATGAAGAAATGGAATTGGAAGCACTAGAGCCTCAGCAATATTTGAAAGGGCTATTTGTGGCATGTTACAGGGGAGTGAAGTTACCAAGCTGGCTTTCGTCTCTCACAAATTTGGTGGAGATTTATTTCTACGGCTGTCCTAACATTGAGCGTGTTCCACTTTCTCATCTCCCTTTTCTTAACACATTGGATATTGGGTATTTACATAATCTGGAATATATAGATACAGATATAAGAGGTGGAACATCATCATTATTTCCTTCTCTCCAACAACTTCAATTGGAGCGCTGCCCTAATCTGAAGGGATGGAATTTCATTATTATTTCAACTTCTCTCCAACAAGTTGAAAAGCTTCAATTTCCTTGTCTTTCAGATTTGAGAATCTCCTCTTGCCCTAATTTTACTTTGATGCCACCATGTCCCTCTCTTAAACAATTAATCTATAAAGATTCCACTGCCAAGTCATTTGAGCAACTTCTGGAAACAGCAATTGTGGCATCGGATCTTTTTATTGAGGGCATTGAAGATTTGGAATTTGTGCCCAAGGTGTTGCTCTCCCACCTCACTTCCCTTCAACTTCTACAAATTTCGAGCTGCCGGGGAATAACAACTCTGTCCCGTGATGACGAAGACGATGCAACGCAATGGCAAGGCCTTCAAAGCCTCCGTTCTCTTGCATTACAATACCTTCCAAACTTATTGTCTCTCTCCGTGGGGCTTCAGTATCTTACCTCCCTGCGCACGCTCAGTATCTCCTGTTGTCCAAAATTGATGTCTTTACCAGATTGCATGCGCAACCTCTCTACCTTGCAAAATCTCCATATCCACAATTGTCCAGAGCTATCAAAAAGGTGCCACAACGATACAGCTGAAGATTGGCCTAAGATTGCTCACATCCCAGATATTCTGATAGATGGTAAACATATTCAGAGGAATGGCCGCTATCTGCTCTGATTACAACCATCCCTCAGCTGTTTTCTCTGATAGGTAAGTGCGTCTCTTCTTCAATCATTGAATGAAAGATATATGTATATATTGGTGTTGGTTCTTCATTAACTCAGCAATCTAATGTGTGTATATTAGGTATTCAAGGGAAGTAATCGGTGTGATTTGCAAGTGTTGTTCTGCAGAAAGTGACACACACAGAATTTCATTTGCTTTTATGCATTTGTAAGTTGTTCAACTCTTCCGCTGAATTTTTCAATTCTGTTATTATAATACCTACAAGAAAATATTTCAGGAAAAAAAAATTAACTGGGTTCTCTCTGTAATTTCATAGATGTTAGAGAATAAGTAGAGAATACATATTGTGGATTAGCCTTTCTTGTCTCAAAATTTAACAATATATTTGGTATGTGTGTCATTCACTTTTGCTTCCATTTTTACCAGGAAGACTGCAAATTTAAGTTCCATGCCAAAAATTCATCAAAATCATGCATTTCTTTAGCATATTTTTTATTGGTTGTATTATATAGATGTTCACATCTCAAACTCACCCACTGTTTGGCTGTTTTTTGTAAGCGCCATGTACTGTTGCAAACTGTTTCCAAATCTCTGCTACACAATCTCAAGGGAAAATTATAGCCTATTGATGGGAGAAGACGTTTCCTGACACACGTTAGTGATCCAAGTGAAAATTCTGCGGTGACGAGCAATTGGTGTGAGAAAGAACTGAAGCTGGTTGAAGTGGGGAATACAAAATTTCCACAAGAAGTTTTTTTTTTCTTTTTTCTTTTTCCGTGGACAATTACATAGGAAAATTTATTCACATTGTTTGTTGTATATTGTGTCAAACAAAAGGGTAGATGCTCAGTTTCAATGGTTGATTGTCAAATTGGCAGTGTGTGCGCTAATAGCTCTATGTATTGTATTTCCCTTTGCCTGGTGGTGATGTCTAGAAAAGCTCAAGTATAGTGCAAAACAGTTGTATGTTGATATTTACAGAATTTGACATGGAATCATTAAACTCAGCCACAACCATTTCACTCTTTACTGATGGTGTTATTTGTGTTAGTGGTGATGGCATTATTGGCAATAGGGATGAATGTTGGTGCAAATGGTAGTACACAGAATTACAAGTACATCAAGTGTTAAAATACTAAAATCGTAAGTTGAATCGGCAAATGATAATAAATAACAAATACATAAGTACATGGAATTACATTACAGATGTATTAAACTAATGAATTTCAGACTTAGTTATATATGATTTGAAATAAGTATATATAATTAATTTTTAATTAAAATTTCTAGTTATAAAAGTCATATTAATATTCTGAGAGTTGTCAAACAATTTGGATCATAATTGTGCAATTTTTTTTATCATCCAGTGGAATTTGAAATCTGTTCATAGAAATTGTGATATATGTATATGTATTATAAATTTAATAATCAAGTGTAATATATTTAAAAATTACAAAAAGAAAATTCCTTTCACTAAATATTATTGATGTATTTTGATTGTCATAAAAAAATGTCTTAAAAATGAAGAGCTGAATTTACAGCATAGTTCAAAATGAAGAGCTGAATTATAGAGCTTACGTATGTAATAATGTACAATTCTTTCCTCTAAAGAAAATATCTTTTATTTTCATTCCTATGGGGAAACATTAAGCAACTCTCATATCTTAAATAGATAAGAACCCTTTATTTGTAGATTCTTATTCGTTGCTACATGTATAGGGCATTGAAAATTGAATTATAGTTGTGCTTTTTTTTTAAATTGGTCCAACGTATAGTACAATGGGAATTCTTTATTCTCAGTTTCATAACTGATTAATTTTATTCTGATTAATTCTGTGAGAAATATTAGAAAATTTTATTCTCAAAAGCAGGATGATTTATGTTTATTGTTCTTAATATTTTAATCGAATTTGATTATTGATCTAAACATTTAATTTGTTACTTAGATTTTTAAAAATTTTAATTTTAATTTCACTGAAGTTTTTTTTTTACATTTTTCTAGCATGAGAATTCATCGGACATTGACCTGTACCCACACACGTCAATAGATGGCCTTTTACTATTTTCAGCAATGAAAAAAAGTGTAGAAAGTGGTCAGCATGTTGACTAAACCCATACCGAAAAAAGTGTAAAAAAAACTTTAATAAGACTAAAATTTAAATTTTAAAAGTTTTAAATGACAGAGTGAATATTTAAACCGATGGTAGAATCTGTTAAAATATCATGACGGTGGGTGCATATATCATCCCTTGAATACATCACTGTAATATAAAATTCAACTTAAAAATTATTTAAAGTTGACTATAAGTTGGTCAGATAACAATTTGAACTATATTTGAGTCATTTGTCAGTGTATTTTTATTTTTTTTGGTTAATAAGAAGATTATTATCTTTTTTTTAAATTTATAATAACAAGGTTCGAACCCTATACTTTAAAATGTTCTATTGGCTGTCAATGTATTTTTATGAATATATAGCATATGCTTTCATGTTTCACGTCAAGGTGAATTGAAGATTTATGAGAAATGTAGAAGCAGTCAAATGAAAATCTATTGGGTAACCCAGGCTAAGAAGCATCTGCCTTAAGATGCCACCCATGACATTCAATCCCATGGACTCCCCCTTCCCTAATTTTGGTAAAAAAAAAATAATTTATTGGGTTGCACTATAATTTTTCAGACTGATAATATTAATGAGTTGCTCATAGTGGAAAAAAATGATGGTACAAAATGTACATATATATATATATATATATATATATATATATATATATGATTCCATCAGAAATAATTGAGTTGATCATGAATAGTATATATTGATATGGTCTTTTCTTGCAATTCACACGACCATTATTATTGATTCATTTATGAGATCGTATGTTGTTGTTGCTGTTGTAAGCTCCTGATATGGTAGGTATCACAACTCATCAATTTATCATCTTTATAGAGTATTAATGCTACCTTTGAAATTGTTGGCACTGCAAAAATGAAAAAAAAAGTGTCAGTGTTGCTGCCAGATGATCCCACAAAAACAATTAAAGATTTTTCCAATTTTAGTTATATTTTCTTTTAATTTTAATATATTTGGCTTAATATAAATTGCAAAAATTGAGGTTTTTCATTTTTTGATATAGAAATTAAATAATTTAAATATGAGTCTCCTTCGAGAGATGGACACAGACTATATTTGAATTCCATCTTGATGGTTCTCCGCAAGTATACGAATTCGTACAAGTAGTAATTAAATATCGATCCCACAGATATTGCAAATTGACTATTGTAATACTAATTGTGTTTGTTTGTTTAAACAACGAAAATCATAGATATTTTAAATGTAAATAAAAATTAAAACAAATTAAAACTCAAAAAATGAAAATCAAATAACAATCAATTTAAAGAGCTAGGG